>OZ038498.1:85949169-86206669 GCA_964036315.1 Acanthosepion esculentum
AAGCTTCAGCAACAAATTAACTGCACAGATAGATCGTTTGTACAAAGAGCGATCGTCGTCAGTTCACAACTTATACAAGTCCCAACGACGTTTCCGATCTAACTCTCGGGGAAGAAACGATACGTATTGCTGCGATACGTATCATCGCAAATTTGGTCAAGCAGCTAGAAAATGTACCAAACCGTGCAGTTTCAAACAGCAATTGGATTCTACATCGAACCAGAAGGTGGAAAACGCCAGTCCCAACAGCGCATGAAGATGGCGTCTGCTGTTGGGGTAGAAAACGCCAACCATCTATTTTACGTCAGAGACAGAAACTCCGACCAATTGTTTCTCGTGGACACAGGTGCACAGGTTAGCGTGATCCCACCTAGTCCCGGTTTTCCCAACACAAGATCTTCAGTCACCTTACGTGCTGCTAACGGTTCGCAAATACTGACCTTCGGTCAAGTATCGATGACTTTGAACATTGGCCTGAGGAGAACATTCCAATGGTTATTCACAGTAGCAGAAGTCAAGTTCCCCTTCCTAGGCGCAGACTTCTTAGCACACTACAAACTTATTGTGGACATATCAAAACGCTCACTCTTAGACCAAACTATGAAACTTACAAATTACGGAATTACCTCTACCACTAAATTGTGTGTAGCCTTACCAGTGGACAATCCTCTTAAGAGAGTGTTGGATAAGTTTCCTTCACTTATCCACCCTTTCACTTATACTGAAACGGTGAAGCACCACACCGTACATAAAATTTAAACATCTGGCTCGCCATTTTCTTCCAAGCCGCGCAGGTTAAGCCCTGAAAAGTACAAAATAGCGCGCGCGGAATTCCAGCATATGTTAGATCTGGGAATAATTCGCCCCTCATCTAGCTCTTTTGCGTCCCACTCCACATGGTGCCTAAGGCGCAAGAGGGGGCTTGGAGACTCTGCGGAGATTATCGAAGACTAAACACACAAACGGTACCCGATAAATATCCTGTGTCGAACTTAGCAGATTTCTCTGCAAGGTGCGAAAGTGTTCACCAAAATAGATCTGAGAAAAGCGTTCTATAAGATTCCTGTAGCCGATAAGACAATGATAACAACGCCTTTTGGCCTTTATGAGTTTCTGCGAATGCCTTTCGGACTTCGAAACGCTGCACAGTCTTTTCAACAACTGATCGATGAAGCACTTCGCGGTTTAAATCACTCGTTCGCTTACATCGACGACCTACTAGTGGCAAGTGCTGATATGGACGACCACGTGCGTCACGTGACACAAGTTTTTGAGCGTCTAGAGCACTTCGGTTTGAAAATAAACCCGGATAAATGTCTATTCGCCGTTTCCAAACTTAACTTTCTCGGATACGTAATTAATGAATCAGGAATCACACCGATTCCAGAAAAAATCACAGCAGTACAAAAATTTCCGCAACCGACTTCACTTCGTCGATACCTTGGTTTAATAAACTATTATCGCCAATTTATTCCGAATTGTTCACAAATTTTAGCACCCCTAACCAACCTTCTTCGAGGTCAACGAAAAAAACGTCACAATAACACTAACTGATGAAGCTCTCACTGCTTTCATTAATTCACGCAATGCTTTTAGAGAACTTCACGAAGCTAACTTACTTACGCGATGACAACACAACAAATCTTTCGTTAACTACTGATGTGTCATCGGAAGCGATTGGAGCTGTTTTACATCAACACTCAGAGAAACAAACCATTCCAATTTCTTTTTTTTCGGTTAAGCTTATTTCAACCCCCCAAAAAATATAGTACTTTTTCTCGCGAATTGCTTGCTATATATCTTTCTATAAAACATTTTAGACATATTTTGGAAGGTCGAAACTTCACTGTTTTCACCGATCACCTTAGTTTTCGCCCTCCATACAAAATCAGATAGATATAATCCACGCGATTATAGACAGCTGGATTTCATATCGCAATTTACTACCGATATACGGCACATAGCAGGCAAGGACAACATTGTCGCCGATACGCTTTCGCGAGGTTCCTTACACAGTACCACTGAAGAAGCGGGATATAGAAATTTTCGCAGACGAACAAGTAAGGGACGTCACTCTATTTAACTCATTTCAAGATTCGTCATTGAAAACCCTTGCCTTTCAGTGCAAAGCTGATCGCCTGTGACACAAGCACTTCCAATCACAGACCTTTGGTACCCATCAGCATGCGAAGGAAGATTTTCAATCATTTTCACTCATTTTCACACCCCGGTCGCAAAGCTACTACAAAAACGATTTCCGAACGCTTTGTCTGGCCTAACATGAACAGCGACATTAAAAGCTGGACTCAGTGTTGTATTACTTGCCAACGTACTAAAATCCATCGTCATACCATGTCACCACCTGGTAATTTCACCACGCCAGACGGCCGTTTCCGTCATCTACACGTCGACTTGGTGGGTCCATTACCTTAAACCCATGGACATCAATACATTCTCACAATAATCGACAGATTTTCTAGATGGCCAGTTGCAATTCCTCTCCAATCTACGACCGCTGAATCTGTTGCCAAGGCTATACTGAAAAACTGAATCTCGTTTTTTGGATGCCCATCAGTGATAACAACAGATCGCGTCCTACAATTCCAGCCAACACTTTTTAAGTAATTCATAAATCTTCTTGGAGCGAGACATATATCTACCGCAGCACATCACCCTTGTTGAACGTTTTCGCCAGCTAAAGGCCGCGTTAACTAGCTAAAATGCTAATAACCAATTATCCTGGATGGACAATTTACCCCTGGTCATGCTTTCACTCTGGTCACAAGTTAAGGAGGACCTTCAATGTTCACCAGCTGACCTTGTTTTTGAACAACCATTGGTTTTGCCAGGACAATTTCTGTCTGATAGCTTCTTCATCTTTAATCCAATATCTACAGAGTATGATGTCTACTTTAGCCTTTACGCCTACTCGGTTTCAAACTAAGGATATCTTCTTTTCTACCTTTTTGAACAAGTGCGACTTTGTCTTTATTCGACAAGATGCAGTTAGAAAGCCACTCACTCCGAGTTACACAGGTCCGTTTCGCGTCCTTGCTCGGCATAATAAATTCTATACCGTTCAACTTCCTAGTGGAAGAACCAACATTTCGATTGATTGCCTTAAGCCAGCTTACATAGAATGGAGTACTGAACCCAACCAAACATCGCAATCACCGACATCACCGAGCAATATACAACAGCAACCCGAAACACCTGCACACCAATATACAAAGAAAGGAAGAGAGATCCATTGGCCTCGCAAGTTTAAAAGTTATATCACATATTGAAAAAAACTGTTTTCATTACCTTTTTCCAATCTGGGTGGGGGGGGGGTGATGTAGCGATTACTACGATGTTTGACACGCCTACATTTTTCTCAACTGTGATTGGTCAAATAATAAATACTAACTATCACAGGACAATTTACTGATCGCATTCACCACACTGAATTTTTCTTACTGTTAATTCACAAACATGCTTTTGTTACAAAATCAACGATTGGGTAATTTTTCATCCAATCAGATATTTTTTGTGTGCTCTCGAATATTCTCCCACCATTGTCATGGGAGCCTACCCATGGTTATATAAACCGGAATTCGTTCCAAAAATAGACAGTAGAAGCAGAACTCAGTAGAACTCGGCAACTCACACGCGTCTACACAGACTATTCATTCTACTCACTGCACGCACGCAGAACCTAAATAACATTCATCATCAGTTCTATGTAACAAGCCAAGTTGCAACGGCTCTGTTAGTTATATTTAATCCACAACTGATTTATTACATGTTCTTCTGAAAACATCATTCTATGTAATACAGAACTTTGAACATTCTTTCAGAAATCTTGTTTATTTACATTTAATCTTTCAACTAACAGGTAAAGGGAAACAACTTCTCCTATCTTATTGTTTCACATATTACAAAAAATGTTTTGTATTTGTTGATTTTAATATATATTTTATCGTTGAAACAAAAATAGGTTTTCCATTGTTTTTCCTTGATACAAAAATGTATAATTGTTAAATGCTATTCAACACGCAGCCACATCAACCTTTTCAACACAACCAGCATTTACACCTTCCCTTTTTCCCAGGAAAACAGCATAACATAATGAAAAAGGCGACAAACTTGATAAAAATAAAGTATTATCGTCAAAATTATTATGTTATTATTAAGATGAAAGACCAAAGTATTTTTTTTAATTATTTTTTAATCCTTTCTAAAATGTTCGAAATTTTAGTTAAAACCAGTTCACGTCATCGCGGTGGCATATTAACACTGACTTTTTTGCGCTTTTTTTCCGTTGAAAACACATTGATTTGGAAATTCTTGTAAAAATTAAATAATTGTCCGATTTTAATGAAATTTTCAGGACTTATTCACAAATGAATAAAATTGTTTTTGAGTTTTTTTAGAAAATTTTGATAAAAATATTTTTTAAAAATATGTTACACTCCCACCCCACTTACTTAACTTCATGAAATTTCGCAGAAAACCTTTCTATTTCCTGAATTTATTTTATTCGTTAAAAGTAGGGCTACTTGGAGAATCTAAATCGCCTAATTTTTTTTCAAACTTGTACTATTCAAAATCTGCTCTGAATTGAAAAATAATGAATGCAATAAAACTATGATATTATTTAATTAGAAAAGCTTTTAATTGCTTTTGTACATAGGTTATATTAAGGACATTAGTGTCTGAAGAAATAAAATTTTTCCAATGAATAATGAATTTTTACAAGATTTTTCATTTTTTTTTAAATTTTAATTATAATAATTTATAATAGTTTAAAATCGTGTAAAATTCTGTATTGGGCTATTTCCTGGAAGTGATATAGTAATTACGTGGTAATGAAATTTACGAATCCAAAATTGAAAAGATTAATAAACGTAGTTACGCTATTCTATTGTTTAAATAATTTTTTATTTATTTTTTTTTTACTTAATTTGTTCCCTATTTTCATCTATGAACGTCTAAACGTGACATTATTATGAAACGGTCACGTGATCTTAGAGTTTTGTCTCTTTACAGATGAATTAATTTTAAGAAAATTTTATAGAATTTAAAATTTTTTATTTTTGCATAAAGCATCTTCAAAGGGTAATCAAAATTCAATAAATTATTAGATAATTGCGGAAAATATGTTCATTTGTAAAACTTACTAGGTAGTTAAAAACAAAAAAAAATGCGTTCACTTAGATTTCTTAAATTTTGTATCAATTCTAGCCAGCCATACTAGCTGTCATCGCTTCGTCAATCAATCGGCCATCCATTATCGCCTCAGATAAGCTATGATAAGCAGGACCAATCATTAAATAAATGGTTGTATATTACTTTTTTATGCTATATGTAAGAAATGTTTATTTCAAATCAGATTAATTTAACTTTAAATTTTCTAATTTTACTCAAATAACGTGTCAGAAATATATATTTTTTAAAGAATTTTAAAATCGATAAATTCTTTTTGTTTAAAAATTTCTTAAAATTAAGAAAATGGCTGCTTGTAAGAAGATTTTAAGAAATCGAAATTAAATTTGACATTTCAATGTATATAATTTCTATCTGAAATACACCAGAATATTTTACTTACTGAAAATAATAAATTTCATCACTTAGCTTTCAATTAAAGCTAAAATGAAATGTTTTTCCATTTTAAAAAATTCATTTTAACCTAGGTATGGAAAATTTATGCCAAAATAGTGGAGGTACTTAGAAAGAACGCTTCCGCTAGTGAAAATACAAATAACATAAATAACGCAGAAGGTCGCTGGGTTAATTTTCAACTGGTTTGTATAGTCTTCGATACAAATCCTTAATTAACCCTTCCCGTTAAACTCTCTATCGGGAGACTGCAACTCTTGCTTCTAAAACTTGGAACAGGTCAAAATATGCACACAAGATGGTCGTCAGGAATTCTCTTGGTAGCAGATCACTTGGGGTTCAGCTGCGCCTCCTGTCGTCTGCGTCTATCGCTCCAACTGTTGGCCTCAACTAAGCGTTCAGTTTATATGTATTTCGCTCGACTCATAGCGCATTTCAAAACCCATTAATTATTTATCAATTAATTATTTTCTCCAACCTTGGACATAAGACACCAAGCCTCAAACAAAGTGGTCAGCTATTTCAAAATAATAATTCCTTGACAACAAACAAAGTTTGTTGTCAAGGAATTATTATTTTTGATTATCGGAACAATACCCAAATTACCCAAAACAATAATTTTTCGTTAACAAACTTTTGTGTTTAAAAATTTACCTCTATTTTCTCTGATGTAAAAAGAATTTCATTTTGTTAAAATGAAATTCTTTTTACATCAGAGAAAAGAGAGCTTCTTTCAAAAGGGCCGATTTAAAATCTCATTGTTTACATTTTGGCTTTAAGAATAATAATTCAATTCGCTTCTCAGCCAACAATGACCTTCAAACAAAAAGCGGTCAGCTATTCAAAACAATTTTTTTCGATAACAACTTTTGTGTTTTAAAAAATATTTCTGCCGTCAAATAATTTTTCTTTTTCGCTGACTTTTCAAAATATGTCCCAAATAATTTTCTGCACATTCCAGAGTGTCTAAATTCCTTGACTTTGCAATTCTTTTCGGTTTACATTTTACATTTCTCAGATTGCTTATATCACTGGCCTGGAAAATAATAATTCTATTTGTCTTGTGATCAGAAAGGGAAAAAAAATATTTCTTTTTTTCCCCTTCGATTCATATTTCAATGCATGTTTAACGATTTTAACGTTTTTAACCCTTCCAATACTCCAATTCCAATTTCCACATGAACCCTTTTAATCCTAATTCCATACTACTAGTGTCACAATAGTATCACATTCCTCCCTTTCCCCATTTCACTCATTTACTTGTAAATGATACCCCCAAAATAATAATGAAAACAACAAGCAAGCAGTAGAATTAAAAAAATCTTTCATCTTCTTACCCAGTTATAATACCATATGCATCGTTTTTCCATTAACCATGCAGTTTTTCATCTTTTTTCCGGTTCATGAGCATGCATATTTACATTGAGGCTTGCGTCATCCCTTACAAATAGTCACTTGACCGGTTTTTATGGTTCATTCTCTTGGTCAATTTCTCTCTTTCCACAGTAGGGGATGTTGGTTTCACCTTGACATGTGTCGACTTTGCTTCCTGTTCCCTGACGCATTCAATTCAGTCTTTCCCGCGTTTGGATTCAATCTGCTTGGGTAAGGAACACTAGATGGCATCCCATTCTCGATTTGATCCAATCCCGCCAACATCTGTGTATTATTTGATTTCTTTCTAGGCTTTTTAGCTACTATATTACTGTCAGTATGACAGCAATAACTACGAAGATACGTAACATAGCGGACTAGGTCATTATGATTCCTGAATTATTTCTCTTTACCATGGCATTCAATTTGCCTTTCAATTGTTCAAGACTAATTTTCTCTACTTGCCTTGGCATTGCCTTTAATGTATCTTCCTGGAATTTCTCTACCACTGGTCCTCATATCTGTGTCCAAGTATCATTTCGATTAATTTCACTAATAAATCTTTCTCCTCATATTTCTCTTTGGCCTAATAACATGGAGGAGGAGGATTTATATTGTGAATGCCGAACATCCCAGGGGTAACTCTATCAAAGCAAATGATGATTCTATTCTTATTGCTCCAGCAGGTCTCCCCACACAAACTCTAGACAGATCCATCTGACTCTGGATGGCTACAATACAGATATACTAACAGCTTGTGGCCATACTGTATTTGCCAAAATCTCCACTTGACAATTTTCCTTAATCTTTTTTTTTTGTCGCCCATAAACAATTCAAACACACACTATCTCTGATTCTCCGCCACATAAATAGGACTGACTGAAGTATACGTTCCTAATTCATGTTTCCTTGCTTCTTCCGTAGTCAGCTACAAAGCTTCCGATCTTGCTGAATTCAAAGCTATATATTCTGCCTCAATTTGATGCTTTGCAACCACCCTTGGAATAGTTAATTTCATCACCTGATATATCTCAAAATTACTTTCCCTAACAATGGTAGGGCAATTAAAACCAACAGTCTGTTATCTTCGAGTAAAGCAACACAACTTAGTGCCTTGTAGTATCTCCATAACTTTTCGATAGTGTCCACTGGCAACCTCAAATAGCAAGGTTTGTATTTTCAGCAGTAACTCCTTCAAGTGACCCAGGGTCACTATATTCGGGAACAAATGTCCCAGTGATAACATGTCCAGCTGAGCACTCACATGCTCTAAAAAATCATGGGTTGGCGTACCTTATTAAGAACTGTCATTAATTGAAAATACTGCTGGATGAAAATACTTACACCCTGTACGTCAATGGCCATAGAAATATTCGCCACCTCTTGTCTCAGTTCTTTGCATATCACTTATTAACCCATTTATACATATTCTGCTTTCCACCAGTTCTAATCCTGAACACATTCCGTATCAATATAATTCCTTGCGCTCCCTGGGCTAACATTCTCTGATCCTTTTCCTCTCCTCCCAGCTATTCCCTTATAATTTTATGTTCTGCTTCGGTCACTGTTCCGAACAGAACGCTTAACACCTTTCCAACGATGGGGATTATTGCTTTTTTACTTCTTGTCTGTGACAGTTCGATTCCTTCTAAATAATTTTCATGTGCTTCTATCGAAACGCCATTATGGAAATCTCTAGTCCCAGGGAGTATTGTAACCTATGGTATTATTCCTCTGTGATATAATTCTCCGCTACCTTCATTCTGGCTGTCCTCAACTTAGTAGTTTATTTCTCAATTTATGTAACAGCAATTTGTAAGGGTTCAAATTTATCACGAAAGTGACTATTTTGATCGCATTACTGTCACTCGTTTTTCTGAAAATCGTATTTTGGCTGTGATTCCAAGACCCTACCGCTAGCATCATTATCAGTAGTATCAGCCTCATTCTACCAGGTTTCCTTGCTTTATTTTTCTGACCATGAACATTTATACACTTTCATATCTAATTATTCTCTTCCTACGATTTCTTCCATTTTAATTTTCTCGGTTTCATATTATTCTTGTTACTGATCTATTTTCATCAGATTTGGTTGGTCTCAGACCAGTGTGTGGCGCTTTCACCTAGAGGTCGTGTCTCACCGATACTACCACCGGACTTACACGGGCCCTTGTACACATAACGACCATAAGTAAATTTGCCTCCTCCTTGTAACGCCCTATCCATACCTCCATCATGTGTAACCAACTCTCATTGTTAATTACAGGATGGGATTTTCTAATGAACCCAACGTCATTGTGCACCAACAGCGCATCCATCCCGGCGTTCTCACCAGTATTTCTCTTTATTGGGATTCAGGGTTTCTCGTCCCTCCCAGTCTCTGCTTAAGAGGTAACTCTGGCTCAACCTCTGGCCTATTTCCTTCCTTGAATCTGTTCTGAAGGTGAGAAAGAGATATCTCATCCTCCTCTTCCCAATCACTTCCAGCAAGTATTAGAGTAGCTTGTGATCAGTCTTTATAGTAAATACTACCCATTCAGGTAGTAATCTAATTTTTGAAAGACATGACCAGGGAATGGCTGGGTAAGGACTGTTCAAATACACTGATCACTAGCATCTGTGTAGAGTACCATTGGCTTGCTACGGTCTGGATACGTTAATAAATGTATCGCAGTCAACTGCTCCTTCAGGCTGTCAAATGCTCTTTGAGAGTCCTCTGTCCACTTGAACCTAACATACTTTTTGGCCAATGCTATCATAGGGGTAGCAAGCCTAGAAAATGTTGCGATGAAACATCGGCAGTAACCTTTGTCTGCTATGAACCACCTTACCTGCCTTGCCGTTTTTGGCTCAGGCATTTCTCTTATTAACTCTACCGTGTCCAGATCGGGCTTAATCCCGCTCCCATTTATGACAAATCCCAGATAATTTGTTTCCTCTTTAAAGAACTGATACTTTGGTAATTTCAATTTCAATCCATGTCTCCTTACCGTCCTCTCAAGTGGTCAAAATGCTCTTCGTGTGATTTTGAGAACACCAAAATATCCAAATGGGCGATGGCAAAGCCCTCCATTTTTCTCATCGCTGTTGACATCAGCTGCTGGAAAATACCAGGGGTATTGGTCAAGCCGGCATGATCCTAAACTGAAATAGCCCCATATGATATGTAAACGTGGCATTTCACGATCTACCTCAACGAGGGATACCTGCCAATAGCCTGATCTCAATATCATTGAGAAATACTTAGTCTTTCCCAGAAGAGCAAAGGTGCCATCTATCAAGGGAAGAAGCACTGCCAGTGATTTTGAGACTGCATTCAGCTTTCTAAAATCGACACTAAATCTATGCCACCCTATCCTCTTCTACTACTATGGGGAAACTCTAGGTAGACTCAGACCACTCAATCATTCCTGATTAAGCATGTCCTTAACCCACCATCCATCCATAAGAGACCACCAGTGGTCTCTGATGGATGGGTGAGGTTGTCCTATACGATGTGAGTTTGATAGGCGCTTGATCGCTGGTATCGATCCGAATTTTCACGGTCTGCCCCAATTCTTTGTCAGAGTTAGCCAACACATCACAGTTGGCTCTCAGTAATCGACCTATTCTGGCATTAAATTTCTCAGTGGTTATTTTTTCTTCTTCTTTTACTTCCCCTACCTGATTCTATCCCTTCTTCCTCTGCTTGTCATATCTCACCCACATAGGGACCTTATTGTTAGTATAACAATTAACTTATTGTTAGTCTAACAATTAACTGCAGAGTTAAACTTTATTTGGGCATTATGTTGATGCAACCAGTCTTCACCCAGAATCATCTCTCCACAAAGTTCCGGGGTCACATACAATTTGTGGTCATAATTGGTCCCTCATATCTTCACTGTGAACTTCACCATCCCCACTATAGTCATCGTCTTTCCCTCTGTCTGGCTAATTTCGATATCAGGTCTTCTCAACCAACTCCGCAGCCTCAAACATTTGTACCGATCCTCTCCCATTAGAGATACAGACACCCCTGTGTCTATTAAAGACCTAATTTCCCCTTTATCATTGCCTCGCAGGTAATAATTCCTCATTGTCTTTGTAGTACGGGATTCACGAACATTTACCTTCATTTGGTTGTGTTCGGATAACCTTTCCAATGTTTGCTATCCCTATTTCCCCTAAGGTGCCTTGGATCCCCGCAAAACCAGCACCTTCTTCTGGGGCAGTTGGCAGCAAAATGGTCGACATGGTCACATGCCCAGTATCGCATACCTCTTATTTTTATAAGGCCCCCTCCCCTTATTATTTGTTCTGGGGTGGCCCATTGGTGTTTCCCTGTTTCTCTCTTGCAGGTGTGAGATGGTGACGGGAACCCTGGGGGTCTCTTTTTTTAAATTCACACCTAGCCACACCTAGTTTTGGCTCGTCCAAGTGCGGGGGTAGTCCCCACTTTGTCGGACAATCCACTGCCTTCTGACCTTCCTGAGTACAAGTCCAGTAGACTAACCCATGTCTGCAATGTGTGGGCTTATAGAAACCATATCCCAATGACCATGCTCTCTTATTGGGTACTTCTTCCCACTTTTCCGGCTGGTCCTTTTCCCGTCCTACGCTCTTATTCCACGCGGCGGTTTTCTTTCCCCTATTCTTTCTGCTGCCTGACTCTTCCTGACCTTGAACTCGCGTTCCACTATTCCTCGTCTTTTCCCATAACTTCTCACTGTACTTGGCCAGATCTATAGCCACTGACAACCTAACTGGGGCCTGCTTTATCACGTCGTGCCTGATGCATTCATTTTTCAGCGCATCCATAAACAAATCCGCCAAATAGACCTGAATGGCGTCGTACTCTATTACTTCCTCAGGGAAAGCTATGGCCGACAATTTTGTCACCTTTGCTTCCAATTCCCTTGTCGTCTTATTCCTTGCCTGTGTGAGATTCATGAGGCTCTTCGTGGCTTTTATTACCGTTCACTCATCTGCATATTCCTTTATCAGCTGATTCTCTAATTCAGCCCACGCTAATCCAGAGTCCCTCGCTAGGTGACCCCTATGAACTCGGAGACCGGCCCTTCAGCTGCATTATATCCAACAGTGCCATCTCTACATCTGACAGCATGTAAGTGGGCTGTTTCTTCCCTATCGCCGTTAACCAGTTCTTTAATTCTCCTGGATCCCTTTTATACATTTGTACACTGGGCCCTCCCAATAGGCTTTTAAGTTTATCCAATATTTGAGGATTGTTCGCCTCACTTCCACCTATAGAACAATCGGCACCATCACACGATCCATACTCGCTCGTTTTCTCTGTCTACCTAACCGTCACACGGAAAATGAGTAACAATCCGACTAAATCCAGTTACAAAAAACAATTCTGTCGGTGAGGTGCAAGAATTGTCGCAAGAGAAACACGAGAAAACCAAAAAAGGTTTTACCTGTCACTTGACTTGTCGTCGTTCCACTTGCCAACTTTTTAGAAACTTATAGTCAAAATAACTGAAATCCGTTGGTTCTACTCCTTCAACGAAATTACCTTTTTCTTCACCCTTCTCGGTTTGATCGCGCTGTTCTGTCTTTATGTTAATTTTCTAATTTTCTGTTGGTTTCTCCTGGGTTGCGCCTTTAGCCACGGCATTAATTATGACACACATGATCTTATCTTGATCACTGGTCACTATTTATAACACCACTGGCCCGTTTCAATCCGGGGTCTTTCCCACGCTGGTTAGCACTGCCGCCGGTCAACTGATGGTTATCTGCTGACTGCTTCGGTCCTTTATCTTCACTGCACCATATTGTGTTCTTTGATCACAGAGCAGTGAAGATCGAATTTTCGAGTTGTGGCGAACCTATGCTACGAAAGACAAAAGAACGTTTCCGCTCTTGAAAATACAAATAACATGACAAATAACGCAGAAGGTCACTGGGTTAATTTTCGGTTTATATGTATTTCGCCTGACTCTTACTGCATTTCAAAACTCATTAATTTGTCGCCCTCAAGCCCCTCCCTTGTCGTCCAACATGTCCAACACCCGCGGCTGATTGAATAAGTGATCGCTTCGATCCAGGCCATGCCCTATCCCACGTTGTGATTTACATTGATCATAAGGCAGGCCAAGATCAAATCGCCGTCAGGTATCTTCATATTGGGCTGGTCCGAGCGGGGTGAAAACGCAAAGAAGAAAAAAATATAACACTCGAATAAAAAAAAAAAACTATTTTTATATAAGGCCTTTCGTACAGCAGTTGGTAAATTGTTGTTAAAGTCTAGGAGTTCGCATACAGACAATTATCAACCCAGCCCGCTTCTTCAATCAAACGCGACACTTTGTTAACTTAGCAAAGTTTGTTTTGCTGAAATTTGGCACAAGTCTTATGTTAGAGGTTCTCGTCGGCAGATAGTCACGTAGGGTGTCTCGCGTCAGGTGGTTGGAACGATCTCTGCCTTCTCACTTCGAGGCATTTGTATTTATTTACGCTTGCCCAAACCGACATAGGGGCGTGATATGGCTGGGTATTCGGTATCTTCTCTACCTGTCATCTTCATTGTCTGGGCTCTGAGAATTAATTACTTCCTAATTTGGGAAATTCGCCTCTTCCACGGGTGATGGTCACATAACTTCCACCTTCTCTTATTACCATCTTCCACTAATAGTCCTCAGTGGGCGTGAATAGCTCCTCCACTTTCCTTAGTATCTCATCTGCATCCGCCACCTCGGCCACCCTCCAACCAATGGTTGTTGACTGTCTTGGGGTGAATATGCAAAGAAAGATTAATTCCAAGTTTGTTATCTACACAGAAAATTTTCCCACGTCAATGCTATGTTTTTCATTGTCCAAAATTGAAGCACAAACCAGATGACTTTCCACACCTTCGGGTCCCATCAGGGACATTCTCTAAGAAAATACTTACTTCCGAATTATAACTTTAACTCATATCTAATTATCTCCTCTTGCCTTCACAGCCCGTATTTTTAGCTATAGGTCATCCATCAAATTTCAAAATATTTGCCATGTAACATATCGTAAAGTTGAATGTTGTTTTCTTTGCTAGCCGTTTTGGCCTTTTGAGAAATAAAATCTTCAATCTATCCCACGATGGTCTATTGGTATTATCGTTCCTTCTATCCACAAAAAAAGACTTTCTTATTATTTACCAGTAACAAATAGTGTCACAATTATTGATCAATTTTTTCAACCTTGGAGATACGACACCGACCCTCAAACCGGTTAGCCATTTCAAAACAACAATTCCTTGACAATAAACTTTGTTTAACATTCCTTTCGACAATTACCCAAAACAATAATTTTTCGTTAACAAACTTGTGTTTAAAAATTATCTCTATTTTCTCTGATGTAAAACGAATTTCATTTTGTTGACGACTTTAAAAATGTCCAATTTAAAACTCATTGTGTACATTGTACATTTTGACTTTATGAATGATAATTCAATTCGCTTCTCGGCCAACAATGACCTTCAAACAAAATGCGGTAATGATCATTTTTCCGATAACAACGTTTGCGTTTTAAAATTTGTTTGTGTTGTCAAAGATTTTTTCTTTGTTGCTGACTTTTTAAAATACTTCCTAAATAATTTTCTGCACATTCCAGATTGTTTACATTCCTGTCCTTGCCATACTTTTCAGCTTACATTTTACATTTCCCAAATGCCAGATTGCTTACATCACTGGCCTGGCAAATAATAATTCTATTGCCTGGTTATCAGAAAGGAAATTAAACTTTTCTCTTTTTTCCTTCGATTTATATTTCAATTCCTTAACGATTTTAACGTTTTTAACCCTTCCAATACTCCAATTCCTATAAGGGGTTTCCGCATGAATCCTTTTAATCTTAATTTCATATTAAAAGTGTCACAATAGTGTCACACTAAGAGAGAAGGAGAAATTACTTCCAACCATTTGGAAACAATAGTGCGAGGCATAAATAAGAGAAGGAATGAATTATACGGCGGAATGATACCCGCAACCACCAAATCTCCCAAATTTAGAGTGATAATTAATATTGTGAACCAAACAACAAAGTACTCTTGTCCAAATATATACAGAAACCTGGGGAACCCTCAAATTCCCAAACACCGTCAGCCCCCACTCCAGTCTTAAGTCAAAGTCATTATTAGCCGAGCACTTAAGCAACTCAGACAGTGAGAGATGAGACAGCGGCGAAGAGCAGAGGAAGATGCTACTGGGGTCCACGTGACTTTCTGCCGAAAGAATCCGTGACTTTGATACATTTTCAAGAATTAGCACCGATAGGCAAAGTGTCACTATAGAGATCTTAGTGAGAATGTTTAATTTTTGTTATACAAAGAACTACATAAGCCAAATCGAAAATTAACCCAAAGAATATTTCGTTTTTATTTCGTTTGCAAAGACATCTCTATTTTTTTTTACTTCATAACACAGCTTCGCCGTCTTTCAAGCCAACAATAACGATACTCGATTTCCACCAGCTCTGTGATCAAGAAACACAACGTGGGCGCAGTAAGATGTAGGCCGGGGCGGCCAGCGACCAACGACCCGTTTATCAGCAACAGTATCGACCAAGCGTGGGATTAACCCTGCAATCAACCCATCGTCCTACGACACTGAAGACCAAGGCATCTTCTGGGATAGGCGGCTCGTCTAAGGGTCATATTGTCTGGTCACTAGGATCATAATTTTGTGTAAACAACGTAAAATAGCTGAACATTTGTTTTCGGGTGATAAACTTGACTTTGACTACTTTTTAGGTGTTTTCGTAACTTTTTCAAAAACCATTTTAAAATATAACATTGTGTGAAATACCCAAACTAGTTGAAAATTCTTGTTTTCAAACAAAATATAAACTGCTTAAACTAGCTCAAAACTCAGGTTTTCTAGCTGCAACAGCAACATTTTGACTACTCGTTAGGTCTTTTCGTAACTTAGGAAACACATTTTTTTAATATAACCAAGTGTAAGTTGCCTACACTAGCTGAAAACATGTTTTCAAGTAACAACAGCTCCATTTTGACTATATTGAAGTGTTTTCGTATTTTTTCTTAATATATCTTTGTGTAAACACTCTAACTAGCTGTTTTCAGCTAGAGTTTAACTCCTTCTTAGGTGTTTTCGTAACAGAGCAAATACCACTTTTCTTTAATATAACTGTGTAAACTACCTAAGCTAGCTGAAAAGTATTGCTTTCAAACAAAAACAGTTTGATTTTTATTACACTTAAGTGTTTTCGTAACTTTGCACACATTTTTATGTAACTTTATGCAAATTACGTAAACTAGCTGAAAACAGTTTTTTTGAGCAAAAACTTCTCGATTTTGACTACTTTTCATAAGTTTTCAGTGCCAACGTTTTTTTTTAATATAACTTTTTGTAAGCTACCCGAAGTATCTGAGAACAGTTTTTCGAGTGAAAAACAGGGTTTGACATCACTACCGCATTGGTCTTTAGGTTCCTTCAGACCACGGCTGACTCCTAACTCTTTAGCGCGTTGCTGGTTTGTCGCTGATATCGTGATAATGTGCACTATTCCACTCGATCTACCTGGCGTTCGTCTCCTTCATGACCATTCACTCCTCTGCCATGTTGTATTTTTGATTTCAGAGGGTGGGAAGATCGCCGATGAATTAAACTGAAGTGAAGTTACGACGGATAGGAGTTACATAAAAAGAAGCCTTTGGTAAAGAACTAACTCTGGTTAAAAAATGTAACAACGCTTTTGGATTATATATGATTTGTTGTATACAGCGATTTTAACCCTTACCATTTATTGTTATAATCAAATGACACTGGGATCTCCTTTTGAAATTTACAGCCTGTGTTAGTAGTAATTTAAATTTATAAATTCTGGTCTTCAAGGCTGGCACATGGTCTTGGTCAGGAGGTCTCGGTAAACGATATGGATTCCAGTAACGTCTAACCAGTGTGAGGTTAACCAGGCTCCGGGGTTTGGTTATCCCCTGCCATTAGCCTCAACCTTTTTCTAAAATCTCATGATATGACTCTATGTGGCACTGACAAACGGAAATAAAAAGGCTAAGATTGAAATATGACTTGAATAAGATGAAATGGGTTAAAGAATGGAACGATAGATAAGCTAAGAGAAGAAGCGAAATTGCTTTTATTTTTGAAAGTTTTTTTTTTAAGCAGAGACAGCTTGAAGAAAGTGACTTTACTGTTTTGGGGAAAGATATTACCAAAGAGGCGATCTGAAAAATGCTGGGATGACAACTGATTGATGGTGTTGCCTTAGAGTGGAAGTTATGAAAACATCCCCTAAGGACCAGCCGGAAAAGAAAGTCGATTGAGAAGATAATATTCGGTAATCTTTAAAGACAAAAGTTAATAAACTGATTTATTTTGCTTGTCAAAAAGTGGAAATTGTAAACAGCTCAAGAAATAGAATTTCTTAAAATAAAGGTCCGGGTTCATAAGTACGATTGAGCGGACGAAATAAGGAGACCAAATACTTGCTAATAGATGTCGGAGAAAACAGCTGGTAAATTTCTGATTATGTAAACGAGGTCTTGGACTAGAAAGAATTTGCTAATGAAAATTAAAACGATAATCACAATTAATGACCAGAAGCTAAGTCACGCCACGCTGTTTGAAAACCAGATTTACAGAGGAATTGCTTACGCCCATTGCAAGGCGGTGGTGCGAGGCATGGATAAGAGAAGGAATGAGTTAATACGGGCAAGCCAGTACCTGCAGCCACTACCCATAGGAAGAAGAGATCTCAAAATTTGGAGAGAGAATTGTCTAAACAAAGAACTCTTGTTGGAAAACAGGGGAAACACCAGGTCCCCTAAACACGTCAGTCCTCATGCCAGTCTTAGGTAAAAGTCAATATAATATATTCAGAATACTGAAACGACCAAGATAGTTGCGATCCAGAGACTCAGATGAGACCAGACAGCAGGAAGAGTTGTCGAATCCCACGTGACTTGCTGCCAAAGAGAACTTCCGACTTAAGCCTTGTTCCAGACTTAGCTAAAGGGAGCAAAGTGTCACTATAGAATTCAAAGTAGGAAGGGTTCATATTTCTGTACAAAGAACGATATACACCACACAGAAAATGAACCCAAAGAATTTATCTTCCTTTATTTCGTCTGTAAACAACATTGCTTTTTTTTTCTCCTTCTGACACAACCTCGTCGAGGTTCGAAGCAGCACTAAAGTAATTTTCCAAATGTAAGAATTGTCCAGCTCCATTTTGGGAGTGGTCAGAGGAATCAAGCTACCCCTTTACTCCAACTACCTTCAGTTTACATCTCGCACTATTGCTCCATATAGATGGTGCTGAGTTCTCCTTTCTTCCACCGACTCAACATCCAACCTCAATTTCCCAATTGCTGGTACAACTGTCTTTCTGACGAATCTAAATTTTAGAATGGGTAGGCAAAAAGGGTATTTCCAATAATTAGTCTTTCTTTATCACCCAGTCTCACTGTTAGTTTTAGGTGATTTCCCAAAGCCAGGGACTTGAGCATATTCTAAGAAAATCAGCCAAACCAGATGGTCCCTGCAAGCCAAATCTCAAGAATAATTTATCCAACAGTTGTCATAGGTGAGAAGAAAAAATTAATACTTCCAATTATCTTTAGTAATAAAAATAATTATATTTCTTGGTCAGCCAGAACACCCAGCATTGTACCCCAATGACTTAGTTAACCGGAGAAAATTCAGATGTCTCTTTTCTACATTTTAGGTGTAAATTTGCAGTCACCGAATGATTTTAATATTAATTTGAGTAAACTACCTCAACTAACTGAAAACTGTTGTTTTCAAGCGAAAACAGCTCGATTTTACTACTGTTTTTGTAACTTTGCAAACATTTGTTAATTTGTGTAAACGTTATAAACTTGTTGAAAAAAACTGTTGAATTTGACTACTTTTTAAATGTGACAGAGAGAGAGTCTTGGGAAACACACACACACACACGTATATTTTTTTTAGTGAAATTGGAGTAGATTTGAATAGCGAAATTAAATCAGAGCATTTTGTTTACTGATGGGGAAATCTGATCTAGGGCAGAAGTTGTGCTCATTGAATCAGGGTCATCCTAAGACAATGGAAATGGTGGAAATAATTTTTATCGATTAAAAATTGAAATAGAGCTGAGTAAGCTAGAAGGAACTTTGGAATTCACATGATTTTGGTTGAAGCAGCCAGAACCCCGTGATAATCGCATGCGAAGTGGTAGGGCCGAGGGTTAGTTATAACCAGCTGGGTTTATAAACACGTAATGCTGAAAAAGGCAGATTGGAGAAAATTCTTGAAGAGAGAAGAGAGAATTGGCCTGGGCAAGCGTTGGGAGGAAGAACGCCACTATAACTTTAATCCCCGCACAGAAATCTTTATCCCTCCATCGCAAGAGTCATATATCGTTCTGAGATGATTTAACAAGTTAATCACAAACACACTCTCTCTGTCTAGAATCCAGTGTATGAGTTCTTATGTTAAATACTTTTCTTTTCTGTAACCCGTTTCTTTTCTCTACTATTCTTTTCTGCTATATAAAAGACATTAACAATTCAACAATAGTTGTTTGTCCGGCTTTCTGCAGATATTATTTTTTATTTTGCTGCATTCTAAATTTCTTAGCGCAGTCGTGTCTACATCTTCAGTCAACCGTGAATGGACGGACATAACTTCTGCTTCTTGGGTCAAACAAATCACAACGTGGGCAGGAAGCAGGATTAAACCAGCGGACCGGTCGAATAATCTACGGATGCTCAGGGGACCTATGGCCACTCCCTTAAGTTCGGTTAGGACGGAGTAGACACCTCAACCCAGAGAGTAAGACGCCGGAGGTTGAGGGGCTGGGGCGAAAGTGCTAGATAAGTTATGTAAAAGAACTAGTGTAAACATTGTACCTACACGCAGGCCACCAATCTGCTACTGAGTGGCATGCCACTAGCATTTACTGCTGGTGGCCCGCCAGCGTATTCGTCTTGGCAATGTTACCACTGGCAGACTGCTAGAGGCCCACCGGTGGTTTTCACCAGAGGACCGCTGACATTGCCACTGGCGGCTCGTCAGCGGGACATTAGTAGCTTGCGTGTATAGGTGTAGCCTACCTAAACTAGTTGAAAACTCTTAGAGCGAAAATATCTCTACTTTGACAATTTATGTCTTCTTGTAACTTTGAAAACTTAGAAAAATGTTATATAACGTTATGTAAACTAACTGATGTCGCTCGCTGAAACAGTTGTTTTCCGGTGAAAACAGCTTTTGATCTTGAAAACTTTTTGTTTTCGTAACTTCGCAAATACCAATTTCATTTTAATATAATTTGGTGTAAACCACATAAACTCGCTGAAAGCTCTTGTTTTCAAGCGAGAACAGCTCGATTTTGACATTTTAGATGTCTTCATAACATTTTAAGGTCAATTTTTTGTGTAAACGACACTGAAAACTCTTGTTTAAAAGGGAAAACAACTTTATTTTGAATACTTTTGAAGTCTTCTTGTAACATTGCAATCACCAACTCTTTTTAATATAACTTTATAAACTCTGAAAGTAGCTGAAAACTATTGTTATCGAGTGAAAACAGCTCGATTTTGACTATTTTTTAAGTGTTTTCGTTACTTTGAACAAACCTTTTTTATAATATAACTTTGTGTAAGCTGTTTGAAGTAGCTAAAAAACTTGTTTTCAAGCGGAAACAGATCGATCGAACTTTTTACCAGTTCTCCCAACTTTGAAATATTCTTTTCAAGTGAACTGTGAACTGGGCTAAACTCACTGAAATATTTTGTTTTCAAGTGAAAACAGCACAATTTTGACTACTTTTTAGATGTTTTTGTAACTTTGCAAACACCAATTTTTTAAATATCTTTCAGTTAAACAAGTGAAAATTCTTGTTTGCAATTGAAAACGGCTCAATTTTGACAACCTAAGAGTTTTCGTAACTTTAGAAACTATTTTTAAATATAACTTTATGTAGTTGAAAACAGTTGTCTTCAAGTGAAAACAGCTCAATCTTGACACCTTTCTGTTTTCGTAAATTTCTAAAAAAACATTTTTTTAATATAACTTTGCGTAAACACATAAACTCGCTGAAAACTCTTGTTTTTAAATGAAAATAACTCTATTTCAGCTTCTTTTTAAGTGTTTTTGTAACATTGCAAACCTCTTTTTTAAATACAACTGTGTGTAAACTATCAAATTGTGACGCCATTCGTGGCTTATTTGTGACGACGTTCTCCGATCGTCCATCGGCTACTGAACCTTTATCTGCATATACACCATGTGCACAGGTTTGTTTTTTCGGCCGTGATAGCTTTCAACAAATAATACTAGTGACGACAAAAAAAATTTAAAGACACTGAGAGTTCACAACACAATTTCTCACTTAGCCGGCTATCTTTTCCTTCGGCTGAACTGTTATCTTCCTAACTTCACTGGCTTCTGGGATCAGCGACTCCTTATTTCACACTACCGGTCCTTCTGTCACAGCTCTCACTCCTCTGGTCACCTACCTACTTCTCTCACGACAAGACCCACTTTTCCATCAACTTCCTGGATGATCATGAATAATCTTGCCCCCCCCCCCCCCATCTACTTGCCTTCTGGAAGATTTGGTACCACCACAAAGCCATATGGGTGGTCAAATCTTCAAAGGCCTACTTTTATGACTATCTAAAATCATTTCTAAAATTTTTTTGTTTCTCAATTCAAAAGCAGCTGTAGACATAAAACCCCCAAAACACTGACACTTAAATTTACTCAAAGATGGACTGGAGACAAAATTCCTACGAAAATCAGACAACTAAGTGGACTTAAAAGAAAAGAAATTATCTCCTTATTTACTAAAGATGTGTGAGAAATCATATTGTTACATAACATTGCTGAAAACTCTCGTTTTTGAGTGAATACGGCTCTATTTTTATTATATTTTAGGCGTTTTCATAAGATTTCAATGTTAAAATCTTTTTTTAATATAACTTTTTGTAAGCTACCTGAAATATCTGGAAACAATTTTTTTTCTAGCGAAAATAACCCGATTCTGACCACTTTAGGTGTTTTCGTAACATTGCAAGGGCAATTTCTTTTTATATACACTTTTTTCAAGCGAAAACAGTCTGATTTTGACTACTTATTCATAGTTTTTGTGACTTTACATGGTTTTTGTGATTTGCAAACATATATGTTTTTACACTTTGCTTTAGCTACCAAAACAAGTTGAAAACAGCTTTTCACTATTTCATTAATTTAGTCCCATTGCAAACAGCATATTTTAGTTATGCAAATCAAATAAACCTCAATAATTCAAAAAATTCTGAAACAAATTTGTCAAATTTAAACTCTTCCATTTCCACCCTTAAAAAAATATTTAATTAAATTTTCTGCTTTTTTAATGGTTAGTTTTTGAGATATTTGGAATTTACAATATCGGACTGAAGGTATTATGCTGATTAAACTAATATTAGCTTAAGACCTCTGAAATCTAATAAAAACTATTTTTCTTTTCGTCCATAATATATGTTGAAACATGAGTGATGGGAAAGATCTAACAATTGCTGAAAAATAGAAAATAACAAAGTTATTGAGTGAGGGAATGTCCACATTGGAGATATCAAAGGAGCTTTGCAGAGATCATCAAACTATAAAGAAGGCTGTTGAAAATATTAGTTTAGAACTCGAAGCAAAGTAAAAAGCTTTAAGAATTTGCTTCATTGAGAATGTAATCTAAAGTGAGTTATAGCAAAACAACCACTTTTAACCAGCACTCAGAACTTTGAAAAAGCTGGAATTGAGGGAGTCAAGAAGGACAAAAGGTGAAGAATACTTTGTGAACTGGGATCTGTCAAGAAATCTCCTAGGCAATCTCTTCTAACTAAGGCAAATATTTTAAATTGTCAAAATTGGGCCAAGAAAAACATGAAAATTGACTTTTCTAAATTAATTTTCACAAATCTCAAGTGACATTTGATAGACCAGGTGGATGGGCCACATTTATCAAATTCAGATGTGCATGTGGCTAAAAGAAGACAACAAGGAGGCGGTAGTGTTATGATAAGGGTTGGAATTGTTGACCAAACCATTATTAGCTCATTCAAAGTTGATGAAGCAGTTAAACTGAACAGTGCTAACTATTGCAATTTTATGAACAAGACTTTCTTTGCATGGTACAAGTCTTAGTCATGCAGTTTCAAAGTGAAGTATTTATGCATGACAATGCTCCTTTTCATGTATCTAAGCTTACCCATGAATTATTTGAGCATAAAAAATTTAAAGGAGAGAAGATAATGGAATTGCCAACATCAAGTCCTGATCTGAATCCAACCAAAAATCTATGGTTAATTGTGAAGATGAAATTATATAAAAATGGCAAACAATATGGCAGCAAAGCAAGACTTATGGGAAGCAATTAAAACTACCATGTCAGAAATTGAACCTACTGAAGTAAAAATAAATTAATGAAATCATTGGATAATAGACTACTGGCTGTTATTGAGAAGGGTCACTAAATTAAAATGTAAAGGATTCAAAGACTTATCACGTGTTTGTTATTTATTCTATTAGAGGTGTTGATCAATTTTTGATGATTTTATTACCTTTTTATTGAAGTAAAATGCGGTTATTTGGTTTTGTCTAATAACTTCAGACAGTAGTTTTTTTAGAATACATCAAATAATTTCAATAAAACATATTGATACTACCTAAAATGTTAACTCAGGCTTTGTTTTGATATCTAAATTTTATTAAATTGCTTAAAATTTGATAATTTTTTCAAACCAAATTTAAATTATTGAAGTTTATATGATTTGCTTAATAACTTCAGACTACTTTTTTGTTACTTTGATATCATTGCAAAATTTTAATTAGTTAAATTTTGTGCAAGCTATCAAAACAAGCTGAAAACATTTACTTTCCAAGCAAAAACAGCTGAATTTCAACTACTTTTTGTTGTTTTTGACTTAGCCAAAACCAAATTTTATTTCTTAAAATATTTTGTAGGTTTCCTAAACTATCTAAAAACACTTCTTTCCAAATGAAGACAGGATTTGAGTAGGTGTTTTTGCAACTTTGCAAACATCAAATTTTAGTTATATTTTTGTGTAAGCTATGTAAACAAGCTGAAAACACTTCTTTTTTATCTAAAACAGATTGATTTAGACTAATTTTTCATTGATTTTGACTAATTTTTCATTGATTTTGTCTTTGAAAACACCAAATTTTATCTAAACTTTGCATAAGCTACTAAAGCTGAAAACATGATTTTGCCAAAATAAAATTTGCTGTTTTCATGACTTTGCAAACACCAAATTTTGTTTAATATAACTTTGTGTAAGCAACCTAAAGAAGCTGAAAACACTTTTTTTTCAAGCAAAAACCGCTTGATTTCAACTGCTTCCTGCTTATTTTTATGATGTTGCAAATACTAAAAAAGCATAAAGAAGCGGAAAATGCTAGTTGTCAAGTGAAAAAACTTGATTACTTTTTAAAAAAATATAATTCATTTCCATCATCTATATTCTAGGATCTTGATTTCCTAAAATGATGAATGATAGAAATTCAAGATATTTCCTAGAATATCTCAAAGAACTTTATAGAAGTTTGTACTACTACCTGACACCCTATATCAATTCATAGTTGGAAATTAATTATTACTGATACCAAAGTGAAGTTTGGAATTTGAATGGTTAACATTCTAATAGTACTTTTCAGGTGAGGAATTGTTATACTGTTGAATACTTTAATAGACATTCCTGTAATTATTACAATTTATTAAAAAATACTTGTGCTAAAATTGATTTAAATAAAATGTTGCAGTCCTTAATTTGAAATATATATCTTAGATGCCATCTCAAACTTGTCCTTCATTAAGGATACTACTCATTTCTTAACTTCAATAATTGTTAATTTTTGCTATCCACGCGTTTTTTTTTCTTCTTCTAATTCTATAGAGGTTCCAAGCATCTTTTGTCTTGCAAATGCAGCAATCATTGTTTCATAGACGAGGAATGTAATGCAGCATGCTGGAGTAACTCGCAAGAGATTTGGAATAAAACCCTTGTAAAAGCCAGTGAGTCCTTCATACCTAAAACAAAAAGGAAAAAAATTAAATCAAAATAAATTCACAAAAATATTTTGTTTTCTATTTTATAAGCATCTGTGAATATGTAGATTTTTCTTGGATCCATAGTCATTTACATGAAGGTTAAAATGATATTAAAAAATACAGAACAATAATTTGCAACTATTTGTTCTTCAGTGAGATTAGATCATTTCTGGGTGATAAAATGAATTTGGAAATTTCTGTTAGTGACCCATATATAAACTTGAGTCAGATTTTTCATAATAATCTGGTCTCTAAAAACATCAGAAAAAAAGCATTAAATTTATTTACTCAATAATTTACTCAATTATTTTATCACTTAATGCTTTATATTAATTTTTATTACCAAATGGTAACTTTTCATTTTGAAAAATGCATTCATATTCAAATTGCATCTCATCCTTTGCTCAAATTAGATTCAAAAGGTTTCAAGTAATGAAGATATTTTTATGTGAAAATGTTTATACAGAAAAAGTAAAAAAAACCAAAAAAACCTGTAAATAGATAATGGGAGCCTAACTTTTAAATATATATGCTACTAGCACTCTGAACAATGAGTATTCACATCAGTGTCTTTGCATCAGCAAACATCATCACTGCTGCTGTGAAGTCACCACTAACCAATTTGTTTTCCACCTGCTTATGTCATCTCATTACTGCCATCATCAATGGCATAATCAAGAGGAGATGCAGATAACATTCCATTCCTGCTAAGGATAGTCAGTTTTGACCATAGAGATGCTAATTACCCTGACAGCATAAGGATTTTTCCATTTACAGATAGCAAATCATTTATATAGGTTTCTACTTGCATTGACACAAATGGTAAATTGGCATCATCATCCACTTCAAATGAGTTCATTATCCAACAAATGGTAGTAAAAAATATCACTGAATGTCCAACAGAAAAAAATAGGCTCAGTCTTAGGCTTTACATATTCAAATTAATTAGAAATACATTGCTAATTAGTGGCAGAGCAAAATTTAAAAAATAAAAATGTTTGGGATAATGGATATTGATGGCTTTGTTCAGAGGTTTATCACCCATTTGAATCTTATTCTACCTGCTAGGATCAATTCATCACTATCCCAAAAGAGAGTTAATTTAGCTTTTATATAAGAGAGAATATATATATATAAAGTTCCTCATAGTTAAACATTATTACTGGCAAATCTAAAATTATTAGTTTGGATAATGATTTTAATGCAGAAAATCCCCATATCAAACATGGAAAGTGAAATAAACTCTCTAAAAATGAACAAAACATATATATTAATTTTACTCTTGGCAGGTAAAACTCTTGTTGGAAGTCAGTGGGTCTACACTAATAAAAATAATAAAAATGGTGATGAACAATGTAAGGCTTGGTTTGTTGCCAAAGGTTACTCTAAAAAACCTGGAATATTATTATTATAATGAAATTTTCTCACTCAGGATACTAATGCAATTAGCTTCAACACAATTTATCTGTCAACCAAATGGATGTAAAGATTACATAATTAAATGCACTGACTGACTGTTAAGTATATATCCAGCAGCCAGAAGAGTATCATAATACCAGTAAAAAAAAAAAAAAAAAAGACAAATTGTATAGGGATTAAAAAGGTTGTTATTGTACTTAAACAAAGTCTGCAAAATTAAAATGATGTAATTACATTTAACTGGTCAAAGGTTCTGCCACTGCTTAGCAGATTTCTGCATTAACACAAAAAACACATTATATAAAATACTGATTATAGGTTGAGGATATCCTTATTGCTACAAATTGCAAACATAAAACATATATAAAATGAGGACAGCTTTCTTTCTTTCTTTCTAGGTATACAATTTATATTTAAAAATAACTCTATAGAGATGATTCAAACAAGATATATAGAAAATATTCTAGCCAAATTTTGAATGTAAGATTGTAAACCTCAATCAACCCTTTGTGAAATATATCAATATACTGAATGAAAGCAATACAGATGAAATATATTACCAAGAAATAGTCAGTCAAAGAAGTGGTCAATATATTATGAGTGCATCTCATCCAGATATATGTTATCCTGTGACAAAATTATCACAATATTAAGCAAAACCAACCATGAATCTTGATAAGAAACTTGATAAGAGCCAAATAAACACCCAATTTAAAAAACACAAAAGCACACTATCTAGTGTTTAATAAATCTAGGAAGCCCTTATGTTTAAAAAGCATTGTGAATTGGGGAATTTTGAAAGATCACTGCAGTATCACAGGGCATTTTCAGTTACTGTCAAACAGTTCTATGATTTCTTAGAAAGCAACATACAGTAGCATTGTTCACATGCAAAGTGCAATACATGACATTAGCAGCTGCAATGCAAGAAATAAAATTCCTTCTCCAATTATTAAACACTATGACTAAACTATCTATTGTGGCAATCAAAGCATTATAGTTCTAGCTAGAAACCTTCTACTACCAACATTCTAAACATGTCAACATAAAGTACGAATTTATAAGGACTGAAGTTCTAAATGGCACAATAAAGTTGGATTATATTCTGCCACACCAAAATGTCAGATTTATTTACAAAGCCTATCAGTGGAATAAAATTAAATACACTTTTTAAATCCTGAACTTTTTGTTTGCTCACCAATGTTTTCCAAACATTTTATGATTAAAATATAATACAAAAAAAATTTAAATAAGAAAATATTTAAAAAAAAAAAAAAATTTTAAATATCAAAAATGTCAAATAAATAATTAAAACAAAAAATTACAAAAGAAAAAAAATTCAAAAACAATTGTAAATGTTAATATGTATTACTTATATTTATTGAGCCCATGCAGTTCACCTATTTGGCATTAATTGACCAAGTAGCCAGTATTGGTTTCAGTTGAAATTTATGTAATCTTTTTCTTAAAACAATTTTTTAAGAAAACAGATTTCTCAAGTCTCGTAGCTGTTATCTATATATTCTTGCTAACCATTTATTTATCTTGATTATGTCATTATTTTCACTTCTAGTTATATGTGCTATTGATTTACCATTTTGCTGCTGTTGGTAGTCCTCATGTGATGTGGTTTCTGTTATTTGGTAGTTCTTTGTGATTCTGTAGCACCAGTCCACAATGTTCAAAGAAGGATGACTTTTGCCAAGACTCTCAGGCTTCATTCGCTCAAAGCCTTATTTTACCATTGACCTTAGAAAGCAGTTATATACAGCTGGCAGTAGATTTTTGACTGGGTTTGGTGCCATGAATGACAGCCATATGAAAGTCTCAATCTGATAAGGCTTTTTAAGAACATGACTCGAGTTTTCAGATTGATGTTTTGGTTTTCTGCAATTTATGGTGTTAGACAAAACTACATATGGCATAGCCTATTCTATGTTCCATTTCCTTTTCTCCTATACTTAATTTGTTATAACTGATCCATACGCTCAGGTATCTGAAGTGTTTAGTATTTGCTAATTCTACATCCTGAATTTTTATGATCGATTCAGGGTAGGTGCCATGACCGCTTTCATTCCAATTTCAGATTATAGTTTCTGTTTTGGAAAGGTTTATCTTGAGTCTCATTTCTTGGAACACTTGATAGAGGATGCTGATTTCCTGTTCATGATCATTCTTATCCCAACTATGAATACCTATGTTACCAGCAAATGCCTCACAATAGATTGGCCTCAGGAGGGAAAGCAGGATCATTGCTTTTATTGGCAGACTCATTTGCGATGTGGTATGGAATGTTTAAATGGTCAATGCCCATCTCCTCACATCTATGTTTGTAAATGCACGTGGCATAATTTAAGAAGAAATTAAATAGACTGGGGCTCTCATTTCCTCCTTGTCATACATCTGATGAAGTCTGAAATGTATTCAGATCCTCACTCGATATATAAGATTCTGTAGATCAATACAGTTCCTTTATTAGATCAATGAATCCAGTAGATTCAGAGCTTGGAATGCAGTTTCTAATGGATGAAAAGAGGAAGTCTCGATGTAGTCATATGCTGCTGTGAGGTCAATAAAGCAGGAATAGTGTTTCCAATTAGAGAGGTAAGCAATTTCTTGGAGTTGTTTGATGAGATTTACGCTATCATTGCATCCCTTACCAGAATGAAACCAAACTGGTTCATGAGGAGTTGACATTCATAAAATGATGAGTGCCTAATTAATATAAGGTTCATTAATATTTTCACCATAATGGATACATCTGTACATTTGAGGGGCCCCCTTTGTTTCCATAATGCAATAATACCAGACTTCCTCCATAAAATAGAGGAACAGGTTATTGAATTTGGGAAGAGTAAACTATTTTCCAAAGTTCAGCTGCTATGTTGAGTAATGCTTTATTATTCTTTAGTTTTTTAATAACTTTCTTTATTTCCTCATCACTTTTGTCCAATGTTGCTCATGTTCTAGGACAGACTTTGACGATTCAATGAATATTGGAATATGTCCTATGACTGTGGGTATCTGAAGTTTAGCTTAGTCAGTGTTGAAATGTGATTCAAAATGCTTTTTGAGGCCAGAACATTTTTCTGTTGAGGTTTTGATTGTTTAATATTATTGTTTTTTTTCTCACTTTTCACCACATTTTAACACATTGTCTATTGTTTGGCTTCATTAATTTCCAATTTTGCCCGAGATACTGGTTTCTCTATTAACTATTTTTTTTTTTTTTTATTTGGTTTGGTATTTTCCCTCCCTTCTTTTTGTATCAGTTTTTTCAACTTAATGTTGTCATCTTATGGGTGTATATTTTTTTATTCTAGGTCTTTTTGGGTTGGTCTCAAATGCTTCAGCTAATAACAATATGATAGAATTATTTGATTCCCCTGTTTTGATCTAGATTTACTGACATCAATTTAAACTCTAGTTTATTACTGAATTCTAAATGTGCCCTTCATTTTTAAGGGCTTCAATGTTATACTTCTGCGTTTTCTTGGTTTATGTAGATGGAGGAATATGGGGAGGGTAATGCATGCACCCATCAATTGAATTGAGTGGTGGTATTGGTTCCAATCTGTAATAATGACTGCTAAGAACATTCCCCTTCCAAATTTATAGACAAATCTCACAGATGCATGCTAGGATTTCTTCCTAACCAATAAAAATGGACCACTTCTTGATCTCATTCATCATATTTTTGCTTTTTCTTGTCTTGAAGTGAGAATTCTATAATCACTTGACTTTTGTGTATGAACACAATTCTTACTTTGTGAACTTTTTGCTTTATCACTGTTGCTTTGCCAAATTTTGATTTGCATATATATTGTTTGCTTAGTATTATTTTTCTTCCTTTATTGTTTGAGAACTTTATCAATTCCATTTGTTGTGAATTTTGCCAATTACACTTAACCATGGAACAATTACTCCACAAATGTAATACACAAAATTGTATAACAACTGATGTAATTTTGAGACAGGCTAATCAGATTTCTTTGTTGTTAATATTCAGAAATTACAGGACTGAAAAAACAGGTATTTCTTAAGAAAATATTTTTCCACACTAAAGCTGCAGTCAATGACATAAGATGAAATTTTTTTTTTTTTTTTTTTTTTTTTTTTTTTACACAAATGACATTTTGCTTCATTAAAATTTTGAATTACTTCATTTATCTGACAGAAAAGTAACCTAAAACTACAAAGACATCATTGTGATACAGAGTTAAAAGAGCTAGAATATCATTACATACTCTGGCTAAGTCCTAGTCAAATTGCAATATTCTATTTTTTTCTGAAAAATACAATAAGGAAACTTATCTGAGTGGATTTTGTCAACCCTAACCAATCATTCAGCCTTTATGCTAACAGTTTCTTTTCTTATACTTCTCACTTGTAGAATTCTCTTCCAGCTACTTGCTTTCCAGTCAACTTTGATCTTCATTATCTTGTCTTATTAATTGCTGTCCTTTTGTTCTCTCTCCTTAATTTTTTTCTCATATTCTCTCATACTCAGTAACCCCTTTTGCTTTAGTGTATTTATTGCTTTGCTTGGAATGAAATGATTTTAAAAAAAAAAATTTTCCTTAAAATGTGGTTGAGCAATCCATCTATAGATATCAACAAGAGTGGTAAAGGAAGACCTGGTTTCATTACATTAAGCTGACTAAAGTTTTTAAAAAAATCATATCAAAATTTTTGGCTACAAAATACATTTCTAACCACTACTCTGCACAGTGGAAAAGTCAATATATACTTTATTGCCACGTCAGCACCATATTTAATAGAACAGTGCAGTAACCCAGCTTCTTTATAAGAATAGAAGCCAAGCAAAAATTACTGCCAAAGGTAATCTAAGACTCCTCTTCAGAACTTTCCTTTCTGATGTTGAGAAGCATATCACATTGCACCAACTACATCCATCCCAATAAAATGGTTAACTTGTTTTTTTGTGAAGATGCATGTGTATTTAAATTGTTAGGTTATCAGTTGTTTTTGATTTGTAGTATACCTAATACTAAGGAAGAAGTGTTTTCATATGGCTATGGGGCACTAGGGGATGTGGCGTGTGAAACAAGGGCATCAACTAGAAAAAATTTGAATTACTGATATAAACTAAAACATAACTATTAGAGTTCAATAAAACATGTTTTATTTAGGCTTACTAACAAAACAATTATGTACAACATTCTCAAGGTTGTGACCATAAGAAACAAAACTTAAACAAAAGTTTAGTTTATAAATTTCTAACAATCAATAAAGAAATTCAAAATCCTTTAAGAATTTTAAAAAGTTTGTATGCACAAGGACTATATTCATACATACTAGGCCTCTGATCCATATCAACATTCAAATGAAATTAAGCCATTTTTTATAAAACAACAATTGAGCCAAACAGCATAAATTAAAAAAAATGTAGGAAAAAATTAAATACTTAAAAAATTAGATATTTTAACAAAAATTATTTTTTATCTGCTTGCAAAGTATAAACTTTGCAAGCAGATAAAAAATAATTTCTAAGAAATTGGTGCATTTCTATAAGAAAAAATATTTGAATATAATCTTACAGAAAATGATTTACAATAACTATGTACAACTGTAAAAAAGATTTACACAATTAAATTTTTTTTTTAAATCATTCTATAACACAAGAACAATTTTATTCCACATGCCCATTATTCCCATCTTTTTCCTGTTAGGTGCTTTCAAAAATCATCAGAAGATAGCATAAAATAATTATTCTAAAATCTTATATCTAACAATAATATCAAAAACAATTTCTATAATAGGAAATATGTTACACATAATTAATATTAAACAAATAAGGGTTTAAAAGCAGAATGCACAATTTTAATATAATGAGGAGATTTTATGCATATTTGAAATTAACTTCATATGTTTTGAAACATCAGAACGTTACCTGTTTTACTTCAGATTGCCAATTAGAGTTACATAAATTAAATTTTCCTGTTCAATATGGGTTTTGACTCACACTTGCATAAATATTTTTTCCACTTAAAATGTAATGAATACATATCTTTTAAATGGAAATTGAATGGGCTAATTTATATAAATTCAATCAACTTGTATTCATCTATATTTACTGCTCAAGGACACATGGCACCTGAAGAAGGCTGGAACGTACAATGGCCAAAACGTTGTAATAAATATGGCGACAAAGATGAGGACAATAGTCTGAATAATGTAAATAGTGTCAACTTGTATTTATAGAAAAGCAGACAATATTTTAGTATGAACATGTCTGACATTTAGCAACTTAAAGAATATTATAAGTGAAAAAGAAGGAGTGTGATAGGTAATATTCCAACAACAAAATTGTCAATGTTAATAAAACAGATTACTAGACAAAAAAGAAAGAAAAATTGTTTTAGAAATTTTCTTGCAAGTGATGAAACTTTGCTAGGAAAAATAAAAATGTTTAAATATTTGTCAGAGAAGAATATCAACACATTATAGCAAATACCAAAATAGTTTTTTCTTCTACCCTTTACAGTTGAAACATTGTAAACTTTAATTAAAACTGGTTATACCTGCTTTGGTTATAAAAGGTTAGATTCAAGAACTTGTTGCCCATAATCCATTCTTATTTCTGATGACTGAAAACCATAAGGCATATGTAAACAATGATTAATCTGAGGAAATCAGATTAAAGCAGATTCTTTGATTTGAGCTCATTAAATATTTGGGTTAATTCAGAGATAATTACAATATTAGATACTGATTAAAATATTTAAAGGGGAATGGATGATTTTAGTAATCCCTTTTAAAAATGTTTAATTTTACTCTGTACTTTTGTAAAGAGTACAATATATAGTTTCCATAGACTATATTATATATATATATATATATATATATATACACACACATAAAAAATGGCAGTTGGTAAAAAAGTAATGCCTGTTCTAATTTAATTTTGAGAAGTATTGGAAGTAAATTTGCAAACTTAACTACTCAATAATCCTCTACTCTAATGGCTACTCTTTTGGACATGCATAGAAAGCTGAAAAATATTGTTGCAGAATTTCTGTTACTACAATTGAAAAAAAAAGTGTAGCATTAATTCACAGGAGATATAACAGTCTAATGAAATACTTTTAGAGGATGAAACGCATTCCATAGAATTTTTTCCATTTTAGCATTATATTATCCAATAAAAGATATATTGTAATAGTACAATTCACAATAATTTAATTAGAAGACTTAAATTATTATGGCTATTTGCAAGCATAGATCCCTTTCAAAACCAACCTTTTTAATACACAAAGATATAGCAGTATTTTCCAATTAAAATAAAAAATATGCTAACTTTCTAATGAAAGTAAGGTAAACAATTCAACTTATTCAAATCCAAATAGTCAAAGTACTACTTCTAGGCTAATTGTGTGTGTGTATGTATGTGTGTGTGTGTAAAAAAAGAGCACTGATAACAGGAATTTTCATCATTGCAGCTCAACTGCAAATGACAAAAATTTCTGCTGCAGTTCATAGGTTAACTCAGATTTAAGAATACAATATTTTATACTTACATGATCTTTATGGAAGAGTAAGAATTTTTTTTTTTATTTAAATCTTTTGTGAATATCTTATAACCAAAATTTTCTTAAAAATTGAGGAAAGAAACAAGGGAAAGACATCTTTGTTAAATTTTAGCTTTCAATAGTAATTTTTTTCCTCAAATGTACAGAAATCATCTTTACCTAATAATAATAATAAACAAAATTATCATCAGAATTTTTTTCTTAATTACAGGCTGGAGAAACTCAACAGCAAATATTTTTTTTATTTCTTTATTTATTGTGAATAAGTGATTTGCATGCAAGCTTCTAAATTTGTCATTGTGAGTTTAAATAAATTTGGTGGTAATGATTTGTTAGTAAAAATCTTTTGCTTTTATAACTTTACCTCAGTGGGTAATAAAGACAAAGGATTTTTACTACCAAATTTATGCCCAAAGATATGCATGCTGTAAGTAAGTATTCCTTGGTCTAAGAGTCAATAATTATTTCAGGTCTTGTGGAAAAACTTGGTGGGGATATAAAATTCATTTATTCAACCTTGAAAACCATATATAATGAGACAGATATAAATAACATTTTCAAGACAACTCCATCAAAACTGATAAATTTAACTTGGCATACAAATACCTTTAAAATAAAAATAAAAAATCAGATTAAAAATGTATACATGTTCTGATAAAAGTTATTTTATACTGTTCATCAATTTGTTAGCCAGAAATGAAATACTGATAATTTCCAACAAATTGTCTTTAAGAAGAGAAATAATTTAGTAATATTTAATATTCAATTCGTATATAAAAAAGTACTATAACTACATTGGCATAACCTCCAATAGTAAATAGAAAAGATGTTTCTAATAATCAAATGAGAGTTTGATTATGTCTTCATCTTAAACCAAAAAGAGTATTTTTTTTTGTAATTTGGTTGATAACTTTCTTAAAGATTAAATTTTAAGTTATATTTTTGTACTTTTGAGAAAATTAACTGAATATCACAAGAACAAAATAATGTACCCACAATTTTTTTTTAAATCTACAAAGGGCTGCTAAATGTTCTTGCCTCAAGCTACTTTCCCAAATCTGAGCAAACATCAAAATTTATTTTAAATTCCTTCTTGGTCATGCAAAAAAAAACAAAAACAAAAAAAAAAACAAATCAACATCCCTTTGTATAACCAATGGAAAAGTACTGATACAGCAGATAGGTAGGTAGGTGTGTGTGTGTGTTTTGTTGTTTTACAAGATATAACATGATTTTAAAAAATAAAAAAATAACATACTGGGTGCTAAATTACACATAGATTCCAGCTCAAATTTAAAATAAGTCAAATATTGTGGTGAAAATACAGAAAATAGGGTGTAGGCAGGGGGGAAAAATAAAAAAATAAAATAAAATTTAAAGCAAGTTGAAAGTCTAAAAGAGGGAAAGCTTGTTAAAATGGTTAAAGGTGGATAATCAATATATAACCTAAAATATAGTATGTGAAAGTGAAATTTGTATATTAATCCAGGATTAAAATATTTTAATAGAAACTTTTTTCTCTCAATACAAATGAGCTCATTTTGTTTATTAAGCAGATGTAAATTATGAATAATTTTGAGGAAGAATCTTTTTTCCAGTAAAAACAGGTTGCATCGTTTGCAATTTTGGCAACGAAATCCCACTTTACTACCCTGAAGCTTGTGAACTAGTTGGCATTCTACTACTATGGAGGCTTAGGCATACTTTCAGTAATAAGAACACTGACTCAGAGATGACTGAGTAATCCTTCTACATAATGCCAATCCACAAAAAAATGTCTGGTTTAGGAAACAACTCTTCAAATTCTTCAAGGATCATGGACTTAATATCACCACTATCACCAATGCCAAGGTTACCAACTTTCTGGACACTACTTTTGATCTATCCAGAGGAGTGCACATGCCTAATACTAAAGAGCTCTATAATCATATAACTAGTAAAGAATCTAACCACCTACCAGTAATCCCTAATAACTTGCATAAGTCTGTACAACACTGACTCTCTAACTCTAGCAACAAAAACATCTTTGACAAATATAAAACCAAATATGTTGATGTGCTGAATAAGAGTAAACACAATACTAAACACTAGTAAGAATACATTCCAAACACTAGTAAGAATACAAATAGTAAACGTAAGAATAGAAAACAACAATTTCGTTCAACCCACCTTTTAACAGTAATATCAAAATCAACATTGGTAGAATGTTTCTAAATTTAGTGCACAAACATGAAACCTTGAGCAATATATAGCACAACATAATAGTCTAACTCAAAACAAATACTAAAGCAACACTGATAGAAATGTTAACACTGATGATAAAATGTGTAATTGCCGTAAAGGCATTATCTGTCCAATGAATAACAAATGTGTGTATAAAGACGTTATCTATAAGGCTAGCATTAGGCATAATGGCAAAAACAAATTTCAGCTCAACAGCAAATACCTGGAAAATTAGATTTTATCATCACAAAATGACCCTTGACAATAAGAAATATGTAAATGCCACAGCACTCTCAATATTTTACTGGGATATCAAAACAGATGACTACACACAGGTAGTAAAGTGGGATTTTGTCGCCAAAATGACACCTTTTTCCAGACTAGGCAAACAATGCAATCTGTGTTTGCTGGAAAAAAGATTCATCCTCAAAAATATTAATAATTTAAATCTGCTTAACAAACAAAATGAGTTCATGTAAGGCTGTGGTCATAGAAAGAAGTTTCTCTTAAAATATTTTAATCCTGGATAAATTTATTATACAAATTTCACATACTATATTTTAGGGTATATAATGATTACCCCCCTTTAACCATTTTTAACATATATTTCCATTCAACTTTTCTGTATATACACCACAATATTATATTTGACTTATTTTAAATTTCATTTGTGAATCTGCATGAGGCCCAGTATGTTATTTCTTTTTTTAAAATCATAAGTTATATCTTGTGCCTAATAAGTTGGTAAAAAAAAGAAAACTTAAATCACACCCCAAACATAGATATATGTATATTTATTAATATATATTTCTTAGCTCTGTCTAACCACATTGAGCAACTGTTATGTTTATACCTTATAGTAAATTTAGTAAATATTTATTTGCTTACCTGTGTTAGTGTGAACATATATGGTTGCTAATATCTAGTTATTTGATTTACCTATATATATATATTACATAAATTATTTTATAAAGGAAGTTCACATAGAACTTTAACAAATGCTTAAAGTGATAGAATAAATTCCAGATGACAAACAGGCTACAAGCATTTGTTTACTTATCATATAAGGGTTTACTAACAAAGATCTTACATACATACATACATATGAACAAAGGGATTCCAGAATAAATTTTGATGTTTAGGTAGATTTGAAGAAATCGAGTTCAGAACTTTTCAATACTTTCTTATAGACATCATAATGCTGATCATGATTTGGACAGACCAAAGGTTGATGTAACCAATTTGTCAGAAACAAACCCAGAATAAAATGTACCACATACATTATATAATTGAAAAAACAGATAGAATTGTCCATTATATATTGTAAATATGTGAATGTTACAATCGTTAATGAAAGTTGCTGATATTTGCCTAACAAGGGCAAATATGACATATTTAATAAAACATGGCTCAAGGCCAAAAATTACCCAATCCTTACAACCTTAGATACAAAGGTGTCAAAGTAACCAATGACTCTTTTAATGCAATAGGTTATGCTGCAGAGTTTGAATTTCCAGGGACTAGGCCCATCTATCAATTTTGTTACCAGCTTTGTTTCAAGACATGACCCGATCAGGCAGATGTTACAAGAATTACTTTTATCTATTTGTGTATTTAGTTACCTCAATTCTGTATAGTGTATCGATGTGAATGCTTGTCAGTTGCTAGTGATAGTTTTTGGCTACCTATTTTAATATTAAATGAAAATACATGGTTTCAATATTAAAATGCAACCAGAAGTTACAATTTGGAGCAATTGTGAAAGTTCAAATATGATAAATTCACTCCCCAAACTTCCTATTGAAAAGCAATGGAAGGGAGCTTAAATCAAATAATTTTTCACCTGTCACCATTTCTTTTACTATTCTAGTAATTTTTTTTCAAAATAGACTAACTTAGTTTCCACTTTTAATTTACCTTAAAACTGAGATTTTGCTAGTGACATAATTACTTTTTATCACAAACTTCTAGATCAATATGGTGCCTTGTGGTACAGGAAACAAGTTCCATCTTACCACTAGCTACTTCTTTTCTGAATTTGCACTTTTTGTTCCTGTTGTCAGTTTACTAATCTAGAGGGTTATTATAAAAAATGAAGAGTAAAGCTAGTAATAACAAAAAGGGGAAAATGCTTCATCTAAAAATAAATTTTTAAAAACATTTGCCTGCAAGTTTTGAGAATACTATAGATAGTCCAACTACCAGTTACATAATTTGAACTCTCTATATATAGATCTTCATTTCATATAAATAAATGTTTATCTGGGTAGAATTATTATTAAAATAAGCAAGCATCATTTTTTTTTTAATTACAACAAAGTACTTAAAATAATGGGAGTTAACGTTTTGTACAATATCTGCAATGGTTCAATTGAAGAGTTTAGTTCACAAGGAAAATAATAACAATATTTTTACCAATATGAATTGTTTTCCAGGCATGCACATGTGGCAGCATAAAATTACTAAGCAAATTATACAAAACCTAAATGATTAAAGCTAAAAAGTGCATACAAATAATATAACCACAAACACAAAAATTGAAGAATGGATAATTTTTTTTAATTATCTGAAAGGTTTGAACTGGCATTCATCTCTTGATGAAGAAAAAAAATATTTAAATGAAATGTTTCTAGTTTCTCAACTATAACCACAGTAGAGAATGACTGAAAAATTAATTTAAAACAAAAGAGTATAGCTTCTTTTTTTTTTAATTTAAAAGTTCAATCATTTTAAAATATATAATTTTTTTAACACTGCAAGCTAATACTATTCACACAAGCATAAATTTGCCACAGCTAAAGAAAGTGCAGTTTTCTTATAGGATCATATATAAGAAAATCATTTAGAAAACACTAGTTGGTTGAAAAAGAAATTATCAAGTTAGAAATCATGCAATGAGAAAAGAATTAAAGTAAAAATAAAAAAGTAGCAACAATAGTAAACAATTAATCTAAAAATTTTCTTGGCCTTACTATTTGTACACTAGGTTCCAATTCTCATCCTATCCCGGGTGCATAATTCAAGTTCCCTTTTGCTTTGAGTATAGGTACCCACACTGTATTCTACATTGGGTATTCTTACTAGACCAAGAGAGTAGACAAGAGAGAGAAGGTGGCCATATACAAGAAATTGTATAAGTATTGAATTCCACACTATATATCTTCAGAGTAGCAAAACAACTATTGCTTGCTTTTATCTCAAAAGGAGGTATTAAAAAGTTCTGTCTGATCCACTTGTCAAAATACTGATCTTGGTAAGTGTGACCCACTTACCAAGATCAGTATTTTTAACAATATCAGCATCTCCTTGTAAGATAATTACTTCTACTAAACAAAGTTGAAAGACATCATTAGAGAGAAAAATGCAAACATAAAGTCTGAGTAACTCATTGAATAATGACAACGACTCATTTAGGACAATATATGATGATAAACCATGTTTTTATGTTCACTTGAAAATCTTCCCTGGACATAAATCACAGGTTATTTTGACCATATAATTTTTTTCTTTGAACATGTTTGCATGCAGGCAAACACATCCATGCCTAATATAAAAGAGTATTTAAGTATTTGACTTCATTGCAATATTTTTTATGCTAAAGTCACACCTAAATTAGAAGCTTGTTTTATTGAAGGAATAAATTTTTACAAATTAGAAATTAAACTATGCAAATACATCCATTTATTGTTTTGCTCTAAAAGAAAATCAAAAGGTAAAAATAAAAATTCATATAAATATGAAGAAGAATTCCATTATCAAGTATAAAAATATGAACTTAAAATTGTCTGCTTAAACTTTTAAAATGAATTGTGAATTAACAAAATAAGTTAATACATCCAAATATTTTGTTAATTAAAATGCTCATTGTTTTTATAGGTTTAAAAAAAAATAAGATCAGAAAGTCCAAGAATTAATGTCAATTGTCTGTAATACTAAATGTCTAAGAAGAAAAAATCAGATAGCTTAAAAATAGGTATAAAAATGCTTATGGACTATTGAAAGAAAAGAAAAAAACATTTGAATATATTTATGAATTAATGTGAGATATTCCTATGGTTTGAACCTTTTATAAAGGATGAGGCTGGAATGACAGCCAGTGAAACATTTTTGTTCATGGAAGAAAGGGAAAGTTATGGAAAAGTACACTCACAGGCAAATCTTTTTGTTTTATTTAAAATTTAAAAAAAGATTCTGGCACTTTTGTGTTTAAAAAAAATTAAAAATAAAGTAAAAAATAATTGAAATGATTGAAAAATTTCTGTTTATTTCTTTCCTTTTTTTCAGTTGGAGATGACTGATAACTGACATACATTTTAGGTAAAAGGAAACACAACCAGCACCAAAGTAATTTACTGGTACTTCTTTTTCTTGTAGTTGATCTCATGTTTTCCAATCATCTGTCTGTGTAGGACTCGTCTGATGAATTGCAGTGAAGTACTCATAAACTAATAAAACAATGCAAATGTTTGGTGTAACATGTGCCATGTAGACAGGGAATCCTTTGTATAGTCCACGCAACTTGCCTTCATTTCTAGACAGAGAAAGAAAAAAATGTCTGGTTGGAAACAAGTTACTATATAATCATTTTGAAAACTATACATTTTGTACTTTTTCTTAAGGCAGACACCAATTGATTGAACAAAAAATATCAAGTCATAATTAAAATTTACTTGAATATGCAGAATATTTTGAAATTGGGAAGAAATTTTATTTTAATCAAAATAGTTGAAGTTTTTAGATAAATGTCCATTGATAACATTCAGATCAAAATTAGTTAAATAAGAAAATAAATATTGCACAAAAGTTAATTTTACATAGTTAAATTTTTCTTTTTAAAATAACTTCATTAACTGTTAACATTTTTATCATAATTAAAAGACATATTTCAGAATATACTTGGCCATATATATATATATATATATATATATATATATATATATATATGGCCAACCAATAATGCTGAAAAATCATTTAATATTTTTTCAACGGCCTATCCTAGCCAATCACACTAAAAATAACTCATAGCCTGACAAATTTGATAATGCATCAAGAAAACACCATATTGACTTCATAATGTTAAAGTATTTAAAAATGTGAGAAAATTGCTGTGTGCGTCTGCAAATGTTAAGCTGCTCTAAGTATTAACCTATTCACAATTTAACTAGTTGAATGCTTGGCTGACTGGCAATGATTAGTCAATAAATTAATGGACCAAGGTCCAACTAATAAACACTATATTCTAGGATTGTGAGCAATGAAAATAAAAAGTATGAAATAAATCAAACAATATTAACCATAAGAATTAACTGTTCTATGATTTTCTTATTATTAAATTTTCAAAATGCAAAGTAGACACCAGGAGAAAGAATATTAAAGTTCATATAAACAAATGATCCTCTAACGTATGGCTTCTGGTTCTCATATTCTTATAATAATAAAACATTTTTCTAATTACAAATCTCCTGTAACTAGGAAAATGTAGAAAGCTACTTTAGGTTAAAAAAATCATTTTAGTTTATATGTGTTTTAATTATTTGAAGATATTTCCTAGTTGCCAAGCACATTTCTATAACAGTGACATGTAATATGCTTTTTAATTTGATATTGGCTATTTTAGCATAAAGAACCAAAAATGAACTAGTTATGAAAAGCATGATTACTTGTTTTTTTATGTACTCTTTTTCATTATCTGACATTTTTGCTTATTTGCTACTGTATACATTTCTATTTCAAGTTTTAAAATGATTTTTCTCCTAGCAGTAAAATTTACAATATTAACAAAAATTATGTACTGAATAAAGAGTACACAAAAACTTATGATTATAAGTAAATGATAAAGAAAAAAACTGAAATGTACAAAAAGACCAATCTGTGAGAATATGTACTTATATCTGTCTTTATTTCTGAGATGAGGTATTATGTACATTATTTACATTATTCGGACTATTGTCCTCATCTGGGTTGCCATATTTATTACAACGTTTCGGCTGTTGTATGCTCCGGCCTTCAGGTGGTTGGAATGTCGAACTAAACCCTTTATTTCGCTCACTGGGGTAGACTATTCTAGTTCCACGTGCCATGTTTAATGGGTGTCAGTTATTAGTTACCTCCTGTTAATTTCCCTCTGAAAGTTCTGCAGGACACACATGGCACAGTGGATAAAGGCGTTAGTTAGATCCAGTGACAGGACCCAAAGAGTGAGAGTTCAATGCCCGGTTAAGGCAGTGCAGAACTTTCAGAGTGAAATTAACAGGAGACATAACTAACATCCATTAAACATGGCATGTGGAACTAGAACAGTCTACCCCAGTGAGCGAAATAAAGGGTTCAGTTTGACATTCCAACCACCTGAAGAAGGCCAGAGCATACAATGGCCGAAACGTTCTAATAAATATGGCAACAAAGATGAGGACAATAGTCCGAATAATGTAAATAATGTACTTATATATATATATATATATATATATATATATATATATATATATATATATATATATGACAGAAGGGATATGGAATGCATATGAAATATTTAAAAAGTAATAGTAAGAATATAAGAAAAATTAGGATGAAACAAAAATGTTTTCAAAATTATACACAAATTTGTGCTCACAAGTTTTAAAGTTATGAGATGAACCATTGTAAGATATTATTCAAAAGTGAAAGATGACAAAATTTCAATTTGGAAACTTCTCATCAGCAATGATATGCATCGAGTTTTGAATATGAAAGATTTACCACTTGAAATGTTATTTCAGATTATAATAAGCATTAACAAATAATGACTATTACATTCTTCCAAAAATTTCAAATAAAAGCATGTCCAATAGAATACTCTACTGATAAAAATATGCTCTAATAATAATTGTAATAATAGCTGCAGAACAGAATGAAAGACATTCTGCCTGAATAAGTGATGGAAAAAAAATCAATCCTTCATAAGTGTTTTAAAACATGAAAGTAATTACCTGAACAACTTATGATAATGTCTCATTACAGAATTTCAAATAATATTTACTGAGATAAATCCAGAACTGTTGGAAAGAAATAGCAGTTAGCCATAATAATTACAGATATACCTCACATTACATCAGTAATTTGTTCCAGGAGAGGTGACTTAAGTCGAATTTACTTGTTTCCGAATTTACTAGACTAAACCACAAATAACCATTCCCAGTTCTGTATTTTATTTATAAATGCATTTTTAATAATATATGGTCAATAAGAATCTATTTTAAGCTTACAAACAAATAAATTTTAGTTTTAATATAGTACAGAAAAAAAAAAAAGTAATCTATATTTACAAATACATGTATGTACATACTTGTAGATGTTTACAATTTGGTGATCTTTACAGTACATCATGGACTCTTTATTTGTGAATGTGGTTTACTCTAAGACATTATAAAATAAAATGATTTTGTAAGGTAAATAACAAATACAGTTATTAAAATTATTTTGCAATAGTAGAAAATAAACTAATTTATGTTAAATTTACCAATATTTACATTGAATTTTATTTATTTACATCGCAGACATAGATGGCTGTGGATCATCAGCATCAACAGCTGATTCTGGCTGTTGTTGTTCGGTACGCTTTTTAATAAGAAACTGGTCGAGTTCCTTTAACTGTGTTCTTTTCTTCAAGGATTACATAAGGAGCAAAAGCTTCATGACAAGCATGCATAACTTTTGAAAAGCATTGACCATTTGGATCCATATCCTCGAAAATTTGAAGTCCTTTTTCAATAAAAGCAAATTCTTCCTGCATTTTCTCTAGGGAAAAGTAACATGGCTCAGGTGCGACTTTTCTTTTTTTGCTGCTCATTGATCTCTATCAAATCTTTGTTAGGGGCTACTTGTCTTTTTCAAATAAATCTATGAAATCCTCCTTCCATATAACAGGAAAAGATACCTTGATTACATTCTTCAGGACACAGGGGTTGTGTGCATGATACACCAGGAATGGTTTTAATTTAAAATCTCCTGCACAATTACCTCCTAACATAATGATCACACATTCTTTTGAGACCTTTTAGCCTGGAATTGATTTTTCTTCTTTGAAAGGGAAAGAATGTTTGGGCAATGTTTTTCAATACAATCTAGTTTCATCAATGTTAAAAATCTGTTCAGGAAGAAATCTGTTTTCTTCGATGATCTTAGCCAATGCTTTAAAAAAATTGGCTGCTGCTTGTTCATCAGCTGACGCACTTTCACCTTGCTTGTTAATAGAGTGATAACTTCTTTGTTCTTTAAATTTCATAAACTAGCCTTGACTCACTTTGAACTCTACATCTTTCTCATCTGGGTATTTTTTTGTTCAGGTCCTCAAACAAAGACAATGTTTTTGATTAAATGATTTCTTGACTAATAGCAGCACACTGATGATTCAACCCATTAATCCAAAGAGAAAGAAGTTCTTCCAAGAATTTTCCTCTTTTCTTATTGATAACAGTATTCTTCATCCCTGGGGCATCAGATTTGATATGTGCCAAAATCTTATCTTTATTGTGAACAATCAGCGATACAGTTGTCCGACTCATTCCAAAAGATCATTCATGGTGTTTTATCATAGTAAGTTCATCATCCAGCATTATAACATTATGCTTAGCACTTGCAATGTTCTCAGAAGCCATTGGGGCAAAATATAAAGTCACAATTGAATGAGAATGAGAGAGTAGGTGATAAGCAGATGTATACCATGCGTATACTTAAACTAAACTGGATTTCAATTTTGCGGGAATCACAAGTGGCATAGACAATGACACCAAACAGTAGATATTGGAACTACCATGGAAAACACCTATAATGAGCTCTTAAAGACTGTTAAATAAAACATCACAGAGTCACAAATGTTTTCATATTTCGTTCTCTAGGATTTATGAGGATGATATTAATATTTACTGTAAGTGTACGTATTTTAATATGATTTTATATACTTTTATTCTTATTTATTGTGCAATAACATGATTTTCTGTGCTTTTAACACTTTTCTAGTGATATTATGACTTCAATATTTGTGTCAGATAGACATATAGTCGTATAAATGATAAACTTTATTTTTATTTTTCCATATATTTTTTTTGACAAATGACGTATAATCGAGAACAACTTGAAACGATGTAACTCGAGGTATACCTGTAATAGACAGGAATTAAGAGCTCAAGAGAAAATGAATAAATCAGAAAATAAGTCAGCTCTCATAAGCGTATTGTTAATATACACACACACAAAAAAACAAAAACTTCTGGATTATGATGATTCCAAGAAGTAAGAAATGAAATTGGAAATATAAAGATCTCAGTGATATGATTGTACAGAAAATATTTAGCCATAGTACTTGCTAATTTAAAAAAAATAGTTTTTCATAAGATAGAAAGTTATATAATTATAGATAATCGTCTAGGTCTTGGGAGAGCAGCTCAGTGACTTAAAAATCAGTGTTAATTCTTTATTATTTAATTAACAAAGAGTATATGTTTCACTCATTTTTATCATAATTTTTTGTCCCTTAATGTAAACAGCATGAAAGCTGAACAAAGATAAAGAGACACAAGTTAATGTCATATCCAAAGCTATTGTAAGGTTAAAGTTTTGTTCAGTTTTTCTTAATTAAAAATAAATGACATTTTTTTACATTAACTTTATAGAACAATATATGTACCATTATCTTCTGCCATCTTTCAACAAACTTCATAATTTCATCCTCCTAGAATTTTATTTTACTCAGCAATGAATTGCTCTAGGTGCTATTTGCAGTAAGAAAATTTTATAAAGTTCAGAATAAATACTAATGTCAAAGTGCAATATCTGGTGAGTACAGCAAATTTGCCAAAATTTCTGAGTTAAATGATAATGTCTGATCACCATAGAAACACACAATCTAGCATTACCCTAATTCCAGTTGATTTTTTTCTTTTATCAATCACTGTCTTCAAATTAATCATTTGCTTCTTTAAAAGGAGCTCCTAGTAGAGGACACCATTCTGATACCACAATATACATAGCTTCTTTGAATGAAAATTAGTCCTTGATACAGTTAGTAGGAATTCATTTTGTTTGTACCATAATTTCTTGCACTCTGTATTATTGTTGTAAAGTATCCAATTTTCATTGCCCATCAGAATTTGTTCATTCTCAATAGAGAATGAAATACAAATATAATTCAGTAGGTTTTTTCCACTTATGTAAAATGACACTTCAAAATGACTAACAGAAAGTGGTGTAAATGATTTTCAAAGTTCAATTTGGATACTGTTAGCATATTGTCTATTTTCTAACATTGTTTATTTTAAAGTATTGTCTTGATTTGATCACTATCAACCACATACCTTTTTTTTTTTAAATAATTTAAAAAAATTTAAATGCATACTATTAAAAAAAAATTGTTTATTTTTCCCCATCTTCAGTTTCTTAAGCTTTGTACTCATTATTCACTTACAAAAACAATTCTCATAGAATTTTTGTGAATGATACATTATCATGTAAAAAAGGATTAGTTAAATCAATAGAATTTAAAATAAAATTTATGAAAATATCAGATTACTTATTTTCTCACCAATTATCCCATATAATATTGCATGGCTATGTTATTATATAGTCTTGAAGTTGATGACGAAAAATGATTTTTTTTTTTTGTATAAGTATTTTTCATAGCTGACTGAATAACAATTCCCCAAATATTATTGCTATATAATCAGTAAATAGGAATTCAATATATGCAACTCATTGTTTTATTATTTTTTAAACTGGGATAAAGCTAAACAAAATACTTAGTGGATTAATAATTTTGAAATGAATTGGAAATGAACATAAAAAGATCAAAATAAAATTTAAATTTTCATGCAAAAACCACACATACTAATTTATAAATAATTTTTTAAACATGTTAAATATTTTTATCTGAATTTCTTACAGGAGAAATTTTTTGTTCTTTTTTTTTTTAAATCTGTTCTAACAGCATTGATTAAAAATAAATTTGAATTTGAATCCCATAAACTTAAAAGTTTATCTGATATATAAGAGAGAAATAAATAAAATTTATTTATATCCTTAGCTTTCAATTAAAACAAAAATGAAAGCTTCAAGTATCACAAATTAGTGGAGGTAGGACAGTAATCAACAGCAGTTCAGCCTTTTGGGGAGATTCCTCCAAAACCTAGCCCACCTTGAAAGAAAACATTACTAAGAATTGCGTTTATTCTACTCCATGCAATTGTTGCAAGTAACACAAGAGACCAAAAGTATAGATGTAGGAACATCAAAAACTTGTAAGGAAGTTCAGATAATAAACAGAGAACAATACTGGAAGATAAGATGATTGAAAGAATCATAGCATATGTCAGGCACTGATAACCTCCTCAGCAGATCTTAGCATAGAAGAATATCATCTGGAAGTTTCTGATTAAAAAATGAAGGACACCACACAAAAAGAAAATTCCACCACCCATTTAACCTACAGACATTAGGTTAAAGATTCCAGAATTTCAAAAATCACATGATCTAGTGGATTACAGCATTGGTTCCCATAGCAATTGGGGGTTCAATTCTTGTCTGGTATTAACTGACACAAAATATCCCCTTAGCACAGAAAGTGGAATGGCAGTTGATTGAAAAAAAGATTCAATTCAAAATTCTAAGAAAGTTATGAAGAATAAATGCAAACACTTAAAGACTGGGAGGTACAACAATCAAAATGTTGTGAGGATGACCATCAAGATGAGTATGTTGATCCAAAGAGCAAATCACATAATTCCTCATTTCAAAAATTCTGACAAAATGACTGACTTAAGATGCTACATTAAGAGTTATTAAGATAATCCTTTCAGAGCATAAATACAAAATTAAATAACAATTTGCAAGACAGTTATTTTTTAACACTTTCTAAATTTTAAAATGTGTATAAAAACATTAATTTTAAAATAATATTAAAATCTAATTCTTGGCAGCTGAAAAACCCCAATTTCTTACTATAATGCTTCATTTATAAAAGCTTAATCTCCCATATGAGACTGAAAATTGACTTTAATGTTTTTTGTGACTAATACTTATAAATAGATATAGACATAAAGACATTGTGCACAAGAAACCACTATACTGCAATCTTGTAACCTTATCCTTTGTATAGGATTTTAAAATAGCACAAGCAAACAAAAATACTAATTTATCTGATGATAGACATTTATATCACTTTTGCTTTTGCCCAATACAACTTTCATTACATAACGGATGCCATTTTTTCAAGAAATGCAGTGTACTTTGTGTAGAGTAAAATGTGAAGGATAAGACATTTTCCTTGATATTTTTTGTGATAAATAAAAATCTGTGACACTGAACAATGAACACCAAGTTTTTACACTTAAAAATATATTATGTATGTGAATGCAAATAGCTGAAGTTAAAAGCAAGAAAGGTATTAAAATTTGACACACACCATAAAACTGTTTTTACACAGAAACACACACACAAGTCATAACATTAAAGATTCTAAGTTCAAGAATCTGTTGAGAATACTTTTTATCACTGCAAAGCCAAAAGTATCTACTGAGACACTAATCATATATTTCATTATTTAGTGAAAAAGCTATAAATCCATACATCCAACAAGTGTTTTAACTTAAGTTCAATAAAAAAAATCAATGAACAGCAATTTATTTCTTAATGACTGATCTGATTATTTCAGATAAAGTCAAAAGATAAAGAGAGTATAGATACTATTCTTATTTTAAAAAGGATTTATCAAAAGCTAAGATTATTTAAATTTACATATTTAAATGATAGATTTCATATCTATTGAAATAAAAAGGTCACTCCTATCATTTTATAAGTTTAAAGCAACAAATACCACATGCAAGTAAATTTTCACTTGAATAAATGATGAATTCTTTTACTGAATTTATAAAATACGAAAATATGTAGGATACAAGAATGAAAAAGAAACTTACAGATACGATATTGGTTATCAAGAAACAGAGACAACAGATAAAGCAGAGGTAAACAATTAAAACTGGATAAGTAGTTATTTTTCGCACATCAATACAAATGGACAAAACTTACCTTACTGACAGAAAAATAAAATTAAAGTTACAAACTGTTTTGAGAAATTCAATTTACTAAGAACCAAAACTGGTTATTTAATTTAGGTACAACATAGAAAGGATTTTTCTCTTTGAAATCAAATTTATATCTGTACAAACATTGTTGAAATGAAAATGTATATATATATATATATATATATTTCATTAAAAACAACTGACAAGGTGCTTTTATTTAGTTTTTTTATATAATTTCTCGTGCGATCTAATAAAGTTTTTCTTTTCAGAGGATAAATTATATAAAAATTGTCCGAATGTTCTTTTCCGAGCACTTTCGGCTATACATTTAGCCATTATCAAGGATTATATTTCAACTGTTAGAATTAGAAATAGTTTGTGTGTGTTTTATAAAGTGATTCATTTTTTTGTTTCAAAACACGGTCAAGATATTATGATAATAGCAAAAAAATTAGATTAATTATTTATTATAAAAAATTTAAAACTTGTAATCTTATAGTTAAAAATAATAATTCACCTCCTACAACAAAATTAAATAGAGCAAATATTATTTACGAATTCAAATGTCCATTAAGGAATTGTATTCCTCTAGAATCAACTTTCGTAAATAATTATATAGGCCACACTACAAATCGTTTAACACGCAGATTAACCCTACACCTTTCTGACAATAGCTCAATTAGATCTCATTTAAATATTCATGGAGACCTACCGGACACTATTCGGAATATACTTGTCGACAACACTAATATAATAGCATCATCCACTTGCAAAAAAAGGCTAAAAATAATGGAAGCCTTAATTAAACAAACCAACCCTTAATAATATTAACTTTGAACATGGACATAATATCTTGACCGTGTTTTGAAACAAAAAAATGAATCACTTTATAAAACACACACAAACTATTTCTAATTCTAACAGTTGAAATATAATCCTTGATAATGGCTAAATGTATAGCCGAAAGTGCTCGGAAAAGAACATTCGGACAATTTTTATATAATTTATCCACTGAAAAGAAAAACTTTATTAGATTGCACGAGAAATTGTATAAAAAACTAAATAAAAGCACCTTGTCAGTCGTTTTTAATGAAATGTGCTTGAAAGAAGGATTGCTGCCTAAATACACAAATATATATATATATATATATATAGTGTGTGTATATATATATATATATATAGTGTGTGTATATACATTTGTTCAGATTTTGTGAAATGAGGCTGAGAATTTTCCATCACTTCTTTGGATTTAGAAAATCTAAAAATTTTAATTAAGTTATCTCCATTCAATAATGTCAGTGTAAGGAAAAATTCTTGAAATTTTCAAATTTTTTATATACTTCACTTTACACAATAATGCTAAGGTAGCATGCCATTACAGAAAAAATATACTGAACACTAACAATGCTAGCAAAAAGTTCTTACAAGCAAATATTTTCAAAAATGAAAAAGCATGCATAATGTACAACAAATTGCCCAAGACAATTGATCTTCAAATCAATACTAACAATAAAATAACTTTATGAGAATAGGAACAAAGTTTGACACTTCATCATAACAAATGAAAAAACAAAATCAAGTTCCACACATTTTTATATCTAGGGCTTAATACGGTATGCTTCTATGAAAGATCATATGAATATTATAAACAAATAAGTTATTGAAAGCTGGTTCATAAATTTTGAAATATCCCAAAATCAACACTACTTGTATGAATAAGTTTTGTATTTAAAATAAATTGTAGTTAAAAATTTGCTTTCGAGCAAAGTAAAAGTTTAATAAAATATACCAACTTCAACTAAAAACAAATTTGAAATCTTTAAAAAGGCAGCTTTTTAATAAAATGTTCTTTACTTTAAATTTATATCAAGTCATAAAACCAACTAAAATTTAATGAAGCATAGGTGATCGATAAGATAACAAATAACCACTTTAGTTATAAAAATGTTAAAAAGTAACACAAAACAGCAAAGTTAACATAAAAAAGCTAGTTTCTATTTTTGTACACTACTAGTATAGACACAAACTTATTTTCTAAACTCAAAATTAAAAAAAAAAATCTTAGTTTCTTTTCATTTAAATGATATGTCAACTTTTTTTTAGCTGCAATCATCATGTTAAAAACATGAAAATATTTTTTTAAATTAATTTTCAAAGATATTTTTAATGAAGAATGTTTTTTCAAAAATTCTTTAATATCATTTTTATTCTAATCTTAGGGGAAAAAAGTTTATGTAATATACCGGACTTTAATATTTGTACAGATTTTAAAATAGTTTTATAGTAATAGGAGTAAGATATAATTAAGACTCTTACCTCCATATCCTTAAAATAACGTCTCTGCAACTGGCATAACTGGTGTGTTGGTCTTGAAGTCTGGATCGTACCACTTGATAAGGATATGTGATAGATGCTGCAATCATCTTTGATGCAGCAGCAAATGCTATGTATTCAATTGATTTCTGTAGAAAAATAAAGTTACTCTTGACTTAATAGCTAAAGAAAAAAAATTTTAAAAGTTATATGTTGAATTACAAAACTGCTTCACATTAATTTTAAGAAATTTTGCTTATGGAACAATGGAAAATAAAATGTCTTCAAACTGCAATGTAATAAAAATATTTTAGTAATTTAAATTATTTTGATATTTTATAACTTTTGTCTACAAGCTTCAAAAAATAAATCTGCATCAGTGTATATGTGGTAAGTGCTGAATATTGTGAGAATTTTGTCACAGCATAACATAAATCTTGATGGGTTGCAGTCATAATATATATATCCAGCTACTGACTATTTCTCAGTAATATTCTTCATGTGCTGGTTCAGCTTTGCTTTCATTCAATATATTAATATTCATTTCACAAAGCGTTGATCAAGGTTTACAATCTTGCATTCCAAATTTGGCTAGAATATTTTCTATATATTATGACTAATTTGTCTCTAGAGTTATATTTTCAGGGTTCCCACAGATCTGAGAAAAAATTCTAGGACTATGTTCATAAGTTTTAAAGACTGAACATGGCATGTGCATGCATGCAAAGTGAATGGTCATCAATTTCAAAAACACAAAACTTGTGATTTATCTTTTAATAGCTTGACAGATGAGATGTCCAAAGAAAAGCTACAGCTGGTTCCAATATTCATTCTGGTTTATGTTACACTTTTTGTGTAGCATTCTACAGTTTGAAGTTCTACTACACTTGAAAATTCTGAATGACACACTTTAATTCATAGCTATCTAGCACAGCTGTTTGAGGGTTCCTATAGCCCTACTAAGCTTAAATAAAGTCTATTCAGGTCTGCTATGTTAAGAACTTTCTCTCCCAAGTATAAATCATCACAAAAATAGCAAAAGTCATTTTGTCACAGCCAATTTTCTCTGAAAAAAAGGATTTTCATACTTTTATAGTGGTAAAACAAGGAAAACATTCAAAAATGACATTTTATTCAGATGATGACAAAACTATCAAAGAAACTTTTGATCTGAACGCCATGAAACTAGGTATTTTCTGAAAGTTAACAGTATGTTCTTTTATTTTAAAATAAAATTGGCTTGTGTAATTGGGTAAAAAAATATTTTCAGGGGGTAAAATGTGAAAAAATAGTGAAAATTTTGCATTTTTTCTAAGTTCTAAACAAACATTTTCAATAATAATGGGAAATTAACCTTTTTTTTTAAAAAATCAGAAAGTATAAATATAATTAAACAATTTCAGCCATTAAATTGAGTGTTTGAAGCAAAACAAAATTCTTAGGGGGTCAAAAATAAGGCAAAATCTCCAAAAATTTCAATATTTCAGTATTTTAGTCCATTATCTGGTGAAATGTCAATCATAATTGCATGAAAGTGGGTACTTTCTGAAAGCAAACAGTATGTTCTTTCATTTAAAAGTAAAATTGGCTGGTATAATTGAGTCGAAAATATTTTCAGGGGGGAAAATGTGAAAAAATTATGAAAATTTTGCATTTTTCTAGTTCTAAACAAAGATTTTCCGCAATAATGGGAAATTAACTTTTTTTCTTTTGAAAATCAGAAAGCATAAATCATAATCAAATCACAATTGGACACTGTCAATTTCCAAAGTTTTTTCTTTCAAGTCCGTGGGACATGAATCATTTTGAAATTGTGTGACAAAACACAAACACTGTCATCAAAAAAGTGCTTAACAGCGCAAGGCATCAAAGGAAGAAATGCAGAAAAGTCAAGAATTTTTGAGTTTTAGAAAAAAACAAACTTTTTTTTTCAAATTGAATGTTTTCATGACAAATATTAATTTTAGATTTTGCAAGAATAAGACTTCAATGAAGCAGATGATGATCCTGGTTGAATCAAGTCAATGCAGCTTCACACACAGTTAAGAGGATCCAGATGCAGAGGGTTCATTCAGACAAGAACAAACACCACCTTTGTAAAAGTCATTACAAGCTTTACATTTTTTGGAAACAGGGACAACAACAGACCTATCCACTTCACCTTTAAGGGCATGCTTATGTATTAACAATTCTTGTTTTACACCAGGGTCCTTGACACAGGAATATGTACGTTGATCTTTTTTTATGAAGTGATGCAAACTCTCCCCACCTTCCTCGCTGAAAAGTCCTACACTTCGATGAATTCTGGCCAAACGAGGAAGATGAAAAATAAAATCATGGAGTTTTGCATTGATTGGTTCTGAGGAGAAATAGATGGGAAATTTTTCTCCCATTTTCTTGCAACAAAATTCCAGATCATCCAGTTGATGATCACTCAAATATGTTCGCAGTATCATGATCTGATGGGCTTTTGAATACACTTCAAAAAGTTCTGTCAAATGTTGGTCGACATCAGAATACTGAGGGGATAAGACATTGCAAAGTTTTGTGAAGTTGTAAGTACCAGTCTTATCCTTGGACAAAATAACTTTGCAGTGATTGCCAACAAAAAGGCCACCGTGGTATGCCTGTCTTTTTATGTCCATTTCCTGTAAAATTTGATCAATCTTTTTTTCTGTTGGCCCCACAGTGTTTTTCAGTTCCTGTTCAATAGACAAAATAGTGTCAGAGAGCTGTTTTAAATTATAATAAGTTGACTGTACATTTTTTTTATGTTCCTGACAACTATTTTCAGCTGTAAATTTGACAGGAAGTCCCCGACATTTGAGACAAGTATATTCAACCTCAGACATGTCTTCATCCGAAAGAACCTCACACATCATGTGTTGCCACTGAGCACATGAGTCACACATAACCCAGTCATCTCTGTATGAATCAGTGTCATATTTTGTGACAAGGCAGATTTCTGCTCCACATGATTGAAGAATCACTGAACTTTTTTTAGGGCGCCGACCTCTTTTACCACTCATTGCATTTTTGACTAGTTGTTCTAGTTCGAATGTCGCCGACACCCTGCTTTTATGTTTCTCCACAATTTCAACACGACTGAGAACATTTTGGGTGTTCAAAAGACGCTTGCAGTACCCGTCATGTTTACTCTGGGCCACCTGTTTTTCCGCAAGCATGTCGCTTTGTCTCTGTTTAAGTTCCAAAATTTTCCTCTCAACTTCTGTGGTAATTCCCAAAGTTTGATCAATGGCCCGGGCATATTTTTCCAAAATTTTAAAAAACTTTGCCACTACCCCGAGAGTCACATGCAAAGTGGGAAGAACAACATTGTCCAATGACTTTATAGGGTACACAGCACAGCCGATGACTGACAAATGATCTTTTCCTTTTTTCTTGAGCTTCCCGGCTTGCCGATCATCAGCAACATTTCCAGCATAATTCAACACATAGTCATTAATATGGCGCAGGGGAATATCACAGGACTTAGGAGTGTGCGGACTCCTAGGGTGGTTTCGGAGATGATCCAAACTAACCTGGTCATAAATAGAAGGGAAAGATGCAGATGCACCTTGATGACCCAGAGTTGCATAGAGGAATTTGTAATCACCTCCGAAAAGAACAGTGACAGGAAGTCCGCATATTTTGAAACTTGAGTCCTGCATGCGTTGAAAATCTTCCCCAAAATTCAACATGGCCTTTATTTGGTTTTCGTGTGTATCCTCAGCTGCAAACAAAGAATATATTTTGCATGAAAATGCTGACCCACTAATTTTTGGAGAACAGACAGAGAAATGAAATTTCATGCTCTTGTCTCCTTTGTCACCCGAAAAAAGGATAAAAACTTTGTCTGCTTGATCGAAACAGTCACTGTCTTTTTGCAGCATGCTCTGAATTGTTTGGGTCATATATCCAAGCAGATTCTTCACCTGGGACACTGGCACCTCGACAAGTTTTCTTTGATCATCACCCTTATTTTTTGTGTCCATGAGTATAATTTTAGTTTCAAGTTCACTTTCAGGGCAGACAAGAGTTTTTTCATGAGAGCGCATGGATAATTCTGAAGGAAAAATTTTTATTCCATAGGCTGCCAGAGTGGTTTTCAGACGTCTCAAAGTTGCCCAAGGAAAATCAAGACAAAGTCTAAGGTTTACCACCTGAACAACTGTTAAATGCGGCCAGATTTTAGATTTGAGGCATTGTGCTACAGAATTTTGGAAAACATCATTTTTGTGGTGTTGAATATGGTGTCCAAAAAGCAAACCAATTTCATGCAAATAAGTTTCTTCATCAGTGTCTTTTTCATCGACGCCGGAAATTAACGCTGAGACAATATCCAACATCTTAGCTCGGAGATGCAAATTCTTAGATGTTATCTTAGAATTAGTTTTCCGTGCAACAGGTAAAGAAAAAAAAATTCTGTCCTTATGGCTTTCATCCCAAAAAATAGATCCGGAATATCCATCCACTGGGGAAAACTGATTTTTTGGGATCAAAACTAAATTGCTGGTTTGAACCTTCTTGGACTCAAATCTATCAACCATTGTTGCATTCAAGTCTTCAATGCCTTCCACATCAAAATTTTTTTGAGGCAGAAATTTTCTCGATTGAATCCTGGAGCATTTTTGATTTTTTCAGAAGGGCCTGAGTTGTCTGTTGTTTTGCAGATAATTGAGCAGAATATTTTCTCTTGAGGCTCTTATTTTCAGCTTTAAGATCGGCAATCACCTTCTCAATCAGAAAGAGACTGCTGTAAAGAAAGATTTCGGCTCTTCAAAATTTTTTTGCCAGGGCTTTTATAATTTGACTGGCCTGGTCTCAGTGGAGTGGATGTGGAAACTGAAGAAAAATCGGCCATGCTTTCAGCTGAGGATGAAATAGAAGTAGAAAGCAATGAATTATCACCACTTTCGGGACCACTAACTGAAAAAACTTCGACAGAAGAACTTGTAAAAGATGGGAAAACTTTTAAAATATTAAACTTCTCACCACAGAAGACAATCTTCTTAGCAGCAGTCTTGGCACATTTCCTGAATGCAACAACAAATGATTTGAGCCCGTTGAAATTGGCCTTTACTGTGTCGGGAACTCCGTACAAACGACGCAAAACAGCTACAAGAGATCCCTCATCCGAAAATTTAGCCCGTAATGACCATACAATTTCGTTGGTAATTAATGCCGCATTGGCTACAGAGGTTATGGAAAAATCATCAAAATATCCATGGGGCAAGTCCAAGGAAGCAATAATATCCTCTATGGTTAACATAGTAGCAAAATATCATGCACACCGTCTTATTTCAGCAACAACCGTACTCAAATTGCGATAAAGTACGTTTGTAGTTTTCAAATATATATAGCAGGGGTTAAAAGAAATTTGTTCCCTCCCACCCGTCCCCAAATAGCAGTTCAGGGAAGGGTTCATCAAAAGCCAAATTGTCTTTATTGGACAAAGCAATAAAAAAACTCTCAAAGCAATAATAAAAAACAATAAACTGCCATCATTTAGCTGGTGGAGATAAACCCATCCACTTAGCAAGTATGTGATGACCATTGTTAGGGCTTGCCGGTGGCTTATGCTTTTCATCACTATGTGAGAAAGTCCAGATTGTTTGGTATCAATTAGAAGTGTGAAAAAAAAGTGGCCCCTTGAGACCTGGCTTGACATGGATTATTAACACGTGCGATGAGAAAGTCCAGACTTCTTTTGTTTTGATTTTTCATGTCTGTCGCCGTGTGTGTTGAACTGTTAGTAAAACAAATTTAAATAAGTGAATCATTGTTTTTTTTTCTTTATTTTATGATAGGCCTGGTTTTTTTTTATACCTATCATTCTTTCATTAATTCTAAAATAGCTGGATAAAGATAAACAAAAGCAAGTTATCTTTTTTTTCATATCGTAAAAAGTTTTTAAAGTATTCCTGATTTAGAAAAAAAAAGTAACGTTTTCGTTTTATTTTTGCGTTTTTAAAAAATGAATTACAACTGCACTTTGATTTCGAGAGGCACCGGCCCGGGTGACAAAAACACTAGCAGACGATACTGTTTTTTTCGCTATATACCTTTCGTATTTCCCATCGCCGGGTCATATAGTAGTTCATTTTATTCAATGATATTTACACCAACGTAAAGACAAAGGATTGAAGTTTGAAAAAAATTTGTTTTGAAGTGAAAAAAATAAATTTCTTAAATAAGAAAAAGTGATTTTTCATACAAAATTGACCATAATTTTTTAATGCTAACCGCCGAGTGACATTTTTCACAGCCAAATCGAAGATTTATTATCAGTGAATAATTCCATGTGTAAAAATTAGCCGTCTGGACCCTATAACATCGCCCGAAAAGGTCGAGAAGTTTACTAATTGATCAAAAACCTGTTGCGCATAATTGTGTTTTTCACGGTCAGTTTCCATTATTTCATCTTAATGTTGTTATTTTCGGACAGCCAAGTCATCAAGGATTCAGGAAAACATTACATCACAGGTTTGCATTGAGAACTTTACATTCTATGAGGTGTTAAAAACGTTATTGACGAACGGGATTTTTCGCCGAATATTTCGTTTACGCGCTATATTGGATTTTCTTACATGACAAAAACAAGGGTTTTAAACAGCCGTGCTAGATTACTCATGGTTTGTGAATGTCACAAAAATTCTTAACTGCGGCACATTTCCTGTGCTAAGTATAATGGTTTTAATGAACAGAACTACAAATAGAAATTTTCACAAAAGACTACACATTTTAGTTACACCTATTACTCATGGCTCTCATTGCACATGGCACAGAACACAATGTTAACTTTTTTGTAATTCATCTAGTTTAGCATCTTCCAATTTTTTTGTCTCTATATACTTGTCCTTTGCAGATCCACGGTATTTGACACAGATAAGTGTGAAGTTCTGAGTCTGCTCAGCCTTCTCCCCATAGCTGTCAGCTAACTTGAGCAAATCTTGTGTGCAACTTTCAAGCTTGTGCTTTTTGGTCTTCAGTTCTTCAATTTCTAAATATGGGTTTCAGTTTTTATCCAGCTGCTTCTTCCTGCATTTTTTTCTTCTCAGCCTCAAGTATTGGTTGTATGCTGTTCTGGCATTGAAAGCACTGCAGAGAATAGCCTTTGTCATGGAAACAATCCTAACACCTTCAACTGTGGCCAAATAGTTTGTGATAATGTGTGACCAGAGTCTGCTGTTATAGTCAATGGAAATTTCCTTATTGACTGAGGAACCTCTCTTCACTGAGACTTGTCCATGAGAAAGTACCAGCAATTTGCAAACAACTTTCCACATTTTTTAATATTCTTTGTTGCTAGACAAAGAGTAGAATACAGTGTCCAGATAGTCTTCATGCTTGCTGAAATTCTTGAAAGTAATATTTCCAGCAGCCTCCTCCTTGAACTTTTTGTACTGACTGATGATGTCATCACAAGTAGACTTGCTGACTTGTTTTCTGTCCATCATGTGGGAAAGATATTTTTAGACTGTCTTCTGTGGCATTTTTTTTTTTCACAAATGGATCCAGAGTTCAACTATGCAAGTGACCTTACAAGAGGGTATCTGAGTGGAGACGTTGCCAAAAGTTTCTCACTGATGTTGATGAACATTGTTGCAATTCTGCATGCAAACAGATCTTTTGTTGACACATTTCCTTTTTTGGATAAATTTTGCATAGCCCTATCTGCCAGAAATCTGCACTTGACCTTTGCAGCATCTTTGTACATGTTTGGGTCTGACAAAATTCTTACAAATTCATTCAGTTTAAAAATGTAATTATCTTTTTAATGTACTCTTCCTTTACAAATCTTCTTAAGTTTCATGATCATGCTAAAAAGATCAACACAAGGAAAGAAAGCAATGGTTTATTGCTCTGATATTTTATCAGAAACAATTCAATGTCTTTTGAAACAGGCACAAAAATATGCAGCTTTACAGGGAATGAAATGTCATTCATGTTTGACAGTACTACCTAGAAGAACTTGGTCTGGTAATATTTTTTAAAATTAAGTTCACAAATTTGATGACAACTGATCTGGCCAAATATCTAAGAGTTGTTCACATGTTTGTACATTTTCTAGCCATCTATGACAGAAGTACAAAAGTAAAGGGACACATTTGCCAGATTGAAATTTTAATATAAAGCCAAGCAATAAAAGCCAAATAAATTTCAATATATTTCATCATTTTTTCACACTTACAACAAAAATTAGAGATACAGATCATTATTAGTCTGCAAACTTTAAAAATAACATTCTTCATATTTTTTCAAAGACGCATTTTCTATCCTATCCTAAGACACATCAAATGCACATTTTCTATTCTATTAAATGTGTGTAAATTGTATACCTAGAAAGAAAGAAAGCTGTCCTCATTTTATATGTTTTACATTTACAATTTGTAGCAATAAGGATATCCTCAACCTATAATCAGTATTTTATATAATGTGTTTTTTGTGTTAATGCAGAAATCTGCTAAGCAGTGGCAGAACCTTTAACCAGTTAAATGTAATTACATCATTTTAATTTTGCAGACTTTGTTTAAGTGCAATAACCTTTTTAATCCCTATACAATTTGTCTTTTTTTTTTTCAACTGGTAATATGATACTCTTCTGGCTGCTGGATATATACTTAACAGTCAGTGCATTTAATTATGTAATCTTTACATCCATTTGGTGGACAGATAAATTGTGTTGAATAGCTAATTGCATTAAAGTCCTTACAGATGATAAAAGTGCCCTGAGTGAGAAAGTTTCATTATAATAATAATAATATTCCAGGTTTTTAGAGTAACCTTTGGCAACAAACCAAGCCTTATATTGTTCATCACCATTTTTATTAGTGTAGACCCACTGACTTCCAACAAGAGTTTTACCTGTCAAGAGTAAAGTTAAAACATATGTTTTGTTCATTTTTAGAGAGTTTATTTCACTTTCCATGTCCTTATGCCATTTTCTAGAGTCATTTGAAGTAATAGCTTCAATATAAGTATTGGGTATATATTTTACAGAACAGCAATAGTTGATTGGGGGACGTAACACGGCATCCAAATGGTTAACAATATAATCTTTTACGTTGATGGGATTGCTATGAGTTTGATTTTGTTATCTGAAGGTTAAAACATTAAGATGGCTAGATTATGGGCATGTTCACCATATTAATCCCCAACAATACAAAATTATGGGCATTCAAAACGAATCAATCATAAGGCAATTGAATAAGAAACAACGGTAATTTAAGTTTCAATAAAAACAACAGACATTTATGTACAATTTATATACAATTAGAGAACTTGTAATTTGTTAATTCAAGAATTGACCATGTATAAATTTGGATGTCTTATTGATTTACAGTTCAAAATTGTTCATGTGTTAAAGAACTGGTCAAATAGAGTAAAATGGAAAATATTACTTATACAGAAATTAGTGTAAATTGTGTGCGTGATTAAAGTAGAGTATAAATGTCTTGAATTTTCTAGAGTTGTTTACCTTAGATTGTTCTGTATTTATCTTTTGCTAAGTACAATTTCTATTTTGGTAGTGTGTAAGAACACTTTTCTTAGAAAGTTGTAAGTGAAGTTTGAGAGAATAATGTTGATATTTGAGTCAGCAGTTAATGCGCGAAAAGTTCCTTAGATCAGTATAGTGACACGCGTGGATTCGTTTGGCATCTCTCTGAGGCTAAGTGGCTGACTGGTGAATTGGGTCGAAATGGTCCTTTTTATTTGTTTTTCAAATCCAAAATAGGCTCCAGAGAACTGGGCGCGAAAATAGGTTTTAGACAATTGTTACACATTTTGGTGTTGTCTCAACCAATGAAAAATCGAGATTTGCAATGTGAGGTGTTGGTTGGCTAAAACTGGTTTTGATAGAAGAGTGCATTTTATTCAGGGTGAGTAGAAAATATGGACATCAACGTATTCAAGCATTTTTCACAACCTTCTGTCAAAGGTTTTGCCACTAGGAATATTTTCTGTATGATTGGTTTGATTATCTGTTAGTGCAGTTGAACTTTTTTGTTTTTCCTCGCCACAAGGATTTCTCTACAAATAGTTTGGAAGTAATGTTGCATTATCTTCAACCAGAAGTGAAAAATTGTCAGATGCAGAATCAATTTCAAGATTTTCAGTAAATTTTAATTATCTCGCTCTTTTAATCATTTTAGTTTGTGAAATATGTTAGATAGGCATCGTATCCTATGAAAATTGCCTCTTCACATTTAGTGTCTAATTTCTTTCTACCTTGTATTTAAGCATAACTGTGCCAAAAATATACATATTACCAAAGTTAGGTTTGCAACCTGTGAACATCTTGAAGGCAGTTTTTCCAGTTCTTTGACTAGCACAAATATTTCTTATGTAGGTGGCTGTCATAATAGTATAGGCCCATAAGCATTTTGGTAGTTTTAATTCAATTAGCAAAGATTTTTCTATTTTAAATAGGGATCCCCAAGATCTTTCTGCAGTGTCATTTTGGTATGGGGAATATAGGGCTGATTTTTTGTGTATAATATTATTATTGATTAGAAAAGTTTCATCATTTTCAGAAGTAAATTCTATGACATTATCACTTCTTAGTCATTTTACAGAGCCATACAGAGTAATGTCTGACAAACATTTCTTTGTCATTAAAAATGCCTAACTTTTATATTTGAGAAAATTAACTGGAATACTTGTGGACAAAACAAAGTATATATTTGAACCCATTCAAAAAAAAAAAAAAAAAAAAAAATATATAAGTTCAATTGGGCCAGCTAGTTCACAATGAACAAGGTGTAATATTTTAATAGCCTTTTTGTTGGGTAATTTATTTTTGTATTGTACCATTTTGCCTTGGTTACATATTTCACTATTTACATTTGATTTTTTGGTAATTTTCATGCTTTCTACAAAGTCTTATAGTTTTAAAATGTCCTTTAGATTACAATGTCCAAGAATTTTATGCCATTGTTTTAGTTTTGGAGGTTATTGCAGTATTTTGATAGTAAAGGAAGCCCTCTCTTTTCATGTCAAATTTTATACCATTAAGAGTAGCCAAATTTTAGAAGCCTGACTTGTGTAGAGAATATGTTTAAATATAGGTATATAAAGAGCATCCTTTAAAATACAATTTTGCATATTTCCTTGTGTCTGTTAAAGTAACTTGAGTATTGCCTCTTTTTAAGGCAATATTACTCAAAACAAATAAAATTAGATTCATCAGCAATAACATGAGTCATAGCTCCATAATTAACAAGTAAAACATTTCTAGTCAAATTGAAAATATGAATGAATGTTTCCTCTTACAAAATAGGCCTTCTTGCTGTGTAATTTGCAGCATTTTTAGCTCTAATAAGATAATCCACAATACTTTCGGCACTTACTTTTTGTAAGGAGGTTAATTCAGTATAGAGAAAAATTATTTTTAGCTTTTCTTTTCATAAGTAGTGTTCTCTCAAAAAGTACTTTTCTACCATTGTCAGAGGCTTCTGTCATTCAGTCATCAAGAAATTAAATTAACATGGCAAACACATTTGCATTCTTTTCCCAGTACTTTTTGTCATTGGAACAATTGTATGGCATTAAGATAATTTTGTGTAATTTTTGGATTGTCATGCATCCTAAAAATTTTACTTCCCATAATGCATAAACAATATATATATACAAGTCAAAACTAGGCAAAGCAACAGTAATAAAGCAGAAAGTTTACAAAGAATTGTATTCACATACAAAAGGGACACAGTAAAGTGTTCTGACAAGAACAAAAATATGGCAGTATAGACTGAGAATGGGTCCATTTTAATTGGTTAGATTTGTCTATAAATTTGGGAGTGGGATGTTCTTAGCAGTCATTCCTACAGGTTGAAACCAATTGAATTGTGTTTAATGTGATTGGCTACCAGGAATTTAGTAAAGTCTGCAATATGTGACATACATGTTTGATGAGATTTAAATCTAGTGAATGCAGTGAACAACAGAGTAATTGGAAGTCAGATGCATATTCCAGGAAACAATTCCAAATCAATGGCGCAGAATGGGGATTTGCACTAAATTGCTGGAAAAAATAATCACCAGCAGGAAACATGGCAAACATAAAGAAGTGTAAAAGCTTTGTCAACAAAATCTGTGTATTTCACACTTGTCAAGACTGGTTCCATTTTGACTTAGTCAATGCAAACAGAACACACTCCACACCATTACAGAGTCAGCATCAGTTTGCAAAACACTTTGCTGGCAGTTTGGATTCATAGCCTCATGCAGTTTCTTCTACATATATAAACTCCACCATCTGCCCCAATAAGATGGAAATGTTATTTTGATCAGGCAGCATAGTGCCAGCCTTCTATGTTCTAATGGTAATTTTCTCTGGCCCAAACGAGGCACAATAATCAATGTCATGGTATCAATAATTGTAAACTTGTTAGTTGATGACTATGAAACCCCATGGAATGTAATGTACATTGTACAATATGTTGACTGATAGGCTGTGCACCATCAGAGATGAATTTCTCAGTCCTCAGTAGTCCAGTTCTTGCATAATTTGTGGGCACATATAGTTTTCGGGCACTACTGATGTCTGTCCAGAATTCACATATTACTGATATGCCCTTGCTACTGTGACCCCCAAAAAAAAAACTCAGTGACCACCTTGGATATTAAATGATCCTGGTCCAAACAATCATTTTGTCTGCAGTCAAACAATGTTAATTCCATGGCTACTACAGCTTTATCTATTACATCTCATATACTAAAGGTGAAAAGGTAACTAATGAGTTTGTAAATAAATAATTAGACAAAGTAGGAAGATTAGAACAATTTATTCTTAAAAGAATTAAGCAGAAACCAATGGTGTTCAGGATTTTCTTTAATGTTGTTATAGTAGGAGTTAAATTTTCGCCATACATACTGATTTAGTCATTTTTTTCCAGATTAACTAAACATTTCTATTGCAGCTGTAAACTAAGATTGTTTTAATTGAAACAGTGGGATGAATTTTATCACAAAGGAGGAAGCAAGTGTCAAATTCAAAGATATCAGATGCAACATACACTAAAAATTATATTAGTCTGAATAATTGCTAGAATAGAAAATAAAAAAATAGTTAAAAATGTACTCACCAAGGTTTGTTCACTAGGTCTGTTGTTATATCTGTTGTACATGGACTTCATTTCTTCATAGGTTACAAATTGAATGACACCATGTGAAACACCAAAAACACCTGGCACAAAACCCTGATATATTACCAAAGGAAAATAAAACAATTACCCATAATGTCAATATGCAGTGAAGCTTTTAAAAGATTTTAAATTTTAAAAATTCATTTAAGGAAACATTCAATATTTAGCAAGAAAAACAGATTCTTGGTATTGATAGAGTCAATGTAACATGAATTTTTGTTTTTTGATTTCAAATGTACATTTAATTTATATTTATCAATGCCCTAACAAATAAATCTCACAACTAAATAAAATAAATTTAGTAGCAAAATTTAGGCTCGTTCTTTTTTTTCTTTTGTTTTCTTTTTCAATAATGGAAAAATATTCTTTGAAAAAGCTTTCTGTATTAATTTCTTTGAACTAATATTTATTTTTCCTCTTCCATCAAATTTCACAGAGTTGAAATCATCTTAAAATTCTATATCAATTTTATATTCAATAATAAACAAAGAAAAAAAAGTTACTTGGATGAGATAAACTTTGTAATTTGTTGCAATGTAAGAAACATGATTTTATATTTTTCTTAAAAAAAAAATGTCTAAAGGCCTAAATAAGTTGAGTTTTGAAAATATCCAATTCAAATCTGAAATTTTAGCAATCAACTTTTATTTGAACCTAGAGCCAGACTTAAAATAGTTTTAGCAAATATTGAAAGTAATGAGTAATTTTTAATTACAATTTAAATGTTATGTTTTTTTTTTATCTTTATTTGAATTAATAATACTTAAATTGTGCTGTGATTCCAGAACCTAACTGGAATTTCTTAAATTATATAAAATTATAAAAGGGAATGAAACTTACTTTGTAAAATCCTCTTAAACCTTCTTGCTGGAAAATTTTAATTAATGCATCACTCAATCCACGATATTTAATTTTTTTGGATACATCTTTTGAAATGTCTTTTGATTCTTCATATTGTAAACAAAGACGTGTTTTGGCTACAAAAACCGGATTCACAACTAATAATGATAAAACCCCTGAGAAAAGAGAAAATATGTGGTAGTGAATAGATGAAGTCAAAGCAGCCAAATGAAAAACTAATTTTATATTTCAGACACATTCATACTTGAGACAGAATTACCATATAAAAAGGCATTTTTATGAATTTAGAATACATACAACTTATCCAAATACATATTTAAAAGTATATTTTCCATTTTAGGCTTTAAAATTTCTTATATAAAGCATTGTCAAGTAGTATTTTTCACCTTATTTCTGTTGCTTTTCCCTTCCCAAAACTCTTTAGCATAAATTGAAAAGTAAAGAATAAAGCCGTTAGCAAGTTTTAAACTCCTCTTATCCTTGAGAAACTATTCTATGAAAACTCCTTACCAACAATATATCAGGTCATCCCATAAGTTCTGCCCGAATTTTGAATAAAGAAAACAAGTGACCAAATGTTACATTTAATTACAGATTCAATCAACAATGTATTTTCCCTGATTATCTATGACTTCCTTCCATCTATTAACAAGCTTACTAATTCCATTACTGTAAAATTCTTTTGGCTTTGATTTAAAGAACTCACAAATGTCAGTTTTAACCTTTTCCTGTGTTACAAAAGCTGTTTCTTCCAAATGATTCTGTAAGCTACGAAACAAATGGTAGTCTGAAGGAGCAAGGTCGGGAGAATAAGGTGGATGAGGAATTTTTGTCCCAACCAAGTTTTTCGATCTTTTGTGATGTGATTCTTACTGTGTGTGGTTGCACATTGTCCTGATGAAACATCACCCGTTTTCGATTCACTAGAGCAGGTCTTTTTTTCCTCAAAGGTTGGTTCAAACGCTCTAATTGCTGACAGTATATTTGAGCATTAATTGTTGCATTAAGTGGTAAGAATTCAAAGTGGATTATTCCTTGGCAATCCCACCAGATTGAAAGAAGAACCTTTTGCCCATGAAGTTCTCTTCTCAGCTGTGGCTGGGGTCCTTCCCCTTTACCAAGCCACTGTCTATGATGCTTAACATTTTATATTGATAAAAGATCCAATTTTCATCGCCAGTCACAAGTCTATCCAAAAAAGGTGAAACAAGTTGGCGAGAATGCAGAGAAGAGCAGATGTCAACTCGGGATTTGAGGTTGTTTTCAGACAATTCATGAAGCACCCATTTTCCAAGTTTAGGAACTTTTCCAAGTTGTTGAAGATGACAATGAACAGTTGTATGGTTTGAACTGAGAACCACTACCAATTCCTCAACTGATAAAGCAGGATTTTCTTCAAGAGCTGCTTCAAGAAGTTTTTCATCAAACTCAACTGGACGTCCGGTTCGATCTTCATCTTCAAGGGTGAAATCTCTACCTCTGAATTTTGCAAACTATCTTCTGCAAGTTCTTTCATTCACACATTCCTCTCCATAAACTTAGTGAATATTTCTAGCCGCTTCGGCTGCTGAGTTTCCTTTCTTGAACTCATAAAGCATTATGTGCCTCAAATGATTCTTGGGTACTTCCATGTTAGCAGGGTTTTAATCAAACAAAATTTAATTTTATTGTTCTCTGAAATAAAATTTGATCAGTTTAAATGCATCTAAACATAAAAATAATGTTCAGCTCCATTAGACATTATAAAATACTCTTTAAATTTTGTTCATTTTAACAAAAAGTTAAAATTCAGACAGAACTTATGGGATGACCTAATACTATAAACTAATGAAGCAACATTTTTTTAATGAGTAAAATTTTTAAAAGATTGATAGTTTTTCTTTCATTTTTTTGTTAATGGCTTATTCTATTACTAAAGTAGCCTTATTTTTATAATAAAAATAAAGCTATTTTAGTGATAGAATCATAAGCCAATGGATTGAAGTGCTTGTGAAGTTAACACAAAATAAAGAAGCTTACAGTTAACCTCGTGGTCAACAAACTGTAGTTAATAGATCATAGGTTAACTAAAAATGTTAAGAAAACATACAAACAAAAGAGTGAAACAAAACAAGATAGAAATATTTATTTATTGGGAATATCTTTCATGTAGAGAAAATTTCAAGGAATATTCTTAAGTCTCTGTAAATAATGAAGGAAAAATTTGAACTTATGCTGTTGGGTGCAAGTGCATGAGGTGAACTATGCCATGTGCATCTATTGCATGAAGTGCTAAATTTAGTGTCCTGTCATGGCCTCAGCCCAAGATGATACAGAACTAGCCTCTTCCAAAATACAGCACACATTCTCTGAAATGTTTTTTCTTTTTATGCATTCCCAAAAGCTGACAGTTTTCTATGCATGTGTGTCTATTAAAAATGTCTGCTACAAGGCACCCCATCTAGATTGATGGCAATTATATAGTCATCAATGTGTCAGTACCTAATGCACAGCGTAGTCCGAAAGTCTTGTCACCCCTACATAATATAATTTTCTATATCAGATGACTGACACAGTATCTGTACAGTGTCTTGGAAATGATGATTTCCAACCAGATTTTGTTTGTATATTTGGTGCGATTTTCTGCAATGTAGCCATTTGTCATTCTTTTTTGTAGTGTCAAAGTTGGTTTCATTGATGTTGCGGTCTTCTCTTGTGTGATTGTTTTCTACTGATGCAGGGTTAAGCCTGTCAATAGCAACCATGTCAATTTTGCTATTTTTCTGCACAGTAAAATGTTTGTAGGTCCCCTTTATAATTTTATATGAATCCTGGTATTTATGCTGAAATAGCTCCCTGGCAGCATTATTATGTACAAACAAGTGTTCACTGTCAAAGATATTTTTTAGGGATGTACTATTGTCTGTTTGTCACAAGTGCTGGTGTAAACAGTATTTGGAACAACTTGTGTTTTAAATCTTGTACAAAAGATGATGTAGGATGTATACCATTGTTTTCATCATAATACTATCTAGGCAAAGTTATTAGTGTTATGCCTAAGACTAATTCAGCTGGTGTACAGCTGAAGTTTTCCTTGATGATGAGAGAACTAGAGATAAATTATCAATTCAATTTTCTTTGATCAGTGTAATTATTAGAGATGCTTTGTCTGTGGAACCTTTCCAATAAGCCATTGGAGCATGAATGTTATGCTATTGTTCATATGTGTATGTGTGTCATAGTACACATTTTTTACTAAATGGTACTAGTACATTTGTTTGCTTTATTACTTCTTGTAAGGTAGGATCTTGTTCTTGGTCCTGTTTTGGTTATCTTTGATATATTTTATATCATTCAAGAACTGTGATATATAGTTCAGGCAACAATTTTCTCAAGTGTGAACACAAGGCATTGTTAAGTGTTTAAAGGGTTTGTGGTCAGTGTAAAGGATCAACCTTTGAGTATGTCTTTGAAGTATTTAATTACTAAATGTTATCTCGAAAATGTGCTATACTTTGTGTGGGAGATGATTTTAGCAGAGAAGAAAGATATAGATCCTTACTGCTATCTTCTGGTGTATAACCATGCCTATAGATGATGTACTTGCATCAGTTGTTAAAGTTAGTTTTGCTCAAATGTCATCAGTCAGGTATATGAGTTTCTTAAAGTTGCCGAGCTTCTGCATCAAGTGAAAAGTATGATTTTACCTTTTTTTACCTTGTCCTACAGGATATTTGTCAGTGGCAAGAGTATCAAAGAGCAATTCAGGGTAAAACATCAGTAGTAATTAATGAGCTACATGAAACTTTGTAAATGTCAAACTGAGGTTGGTGTTTAAAATTGTTCTACTGCCTGTACTTTTGCTGGTAGCGGAGTAATTTTGTCTATCAGGTGCTTGAATGTCTCAGCAACATTTCTTAGTCTAAAATTTGTCAGAATTCAAAAAGTTCAAAGGTCATTGTAACTGCAGTTTTTGGAATATCTTCATCAGAAACTGGTAGTATGCTCTTGTCAGATCCAGTTTAGCAAATATTGTCATGCCTTGTAGTCCTAAGGTGAAATCATGGATATGCACAACAGGATAGCACTCTGCTGACATTAATGCATTGAGTTTTTAGTAGTCAAAACATACATAGAATGAGTTTAAGTTTGATTTAGGGACAAGATGGAGAGGTGAAGCATATGGGCTGTGTGATGGTTGGATGATTCATTTGTTAGAATTTCTCTTTGGCATATGCATATTTTTCAGGAGGTATGGTCCTAATGTGGTGTTTGGTATAATGTTTAACCACATCATTATTATTGAAGAATCATGTAAGTTTAGGGCAATTGTTCAGAATATCAATGTATTCTTTGCTATGTTGTGTAGTGGAGAAAATTCCTATGGAAATGAATTGGGTCTGTTTACCTCTCACTTCAATATTTGTCATGTTATCTGAAAGAGATTGGCTGTGAATATGTTTGATACAAATTAAAGTGTGCTAGGAAATCAGCTCCCAGTACAGGGTTTTTGAGGTTGTCTATTTTGGGATCTCTCTCTGCTCAAACTCCTATGGTGGTTGTTTCTGAACTGGGAACAATTCTCGGTTCTACTGTTTTGAAGTATAAGAGACTATAACAGTATTTTCAGTTCCATCATCTCAGCCTTTAACAAATTTCATCACTTTTATGTTCGTCTGTGATAGCAAGCGTGCTTATTTTTTAGTTATGTCCCTTATGTATTCGGTTTGCAGTGTCTGCCAGCTTATGTAGTGGTGTAACATCTACAATCAGTACTAGGATTTTGTGCAGTAGTATGGAGTTTATCCAACCACAGTAGTTCTCAGACATTTAATTTTGTCCCAGATGGCTCTTCATGTGTTGCAAGAATTGTGAAGTGGTTCTGGCTCCAACTCTTATGCTATTAAAATGTTATTGAAGCATGGCATCTGCTGATCAACCTATTCTCTTTATTTTTACTACTTTGAGCATGTCATATGGGTTAATTTCTGGAATAACCTTCAAAATATCTGCGACTTCATACACCAAGTCTGACAGCAAAGCTTCCATAATGCAGGCTACTCAAAAGTGTTATGAAAAGGAAGAATCAACTGATACGAGATATTCCAGGTAGATTAATATATAATAGTTAAATCCTGTTGTATAATAAGGCAGATAGTTATCACTTATCTCCCATAACTCATGCTGTTATAATTATATGAAACGAGAGTAAGTACATTTGCTAATAGGGGAGTAATTTTGTCAATTTGATGGCCTAAAAATTGCAATTGATCAACACCAAATATGCACCTTTCTACCTCTATTTTAGGCCATTATGTGTTAATCTGTGTAGAACTTGGTGTAAATGTGATTTGTGATGTGCCTTAGGTTGACTTGCAGTGAGTACAACGTCAATGTATGCCTACACATTGGGCAGTACATAGCATACATTAAACATTTTTATCAGACATGTCTGTGTGAAAAACTATCAGTGACAATAACCCCTTTTCAACTTTTTGTCACACCTATAATTTTGTATATGTTATATGCAAAAGAAAAAAAAACAAACTAGGCCTATGTGTGACATAGATCAGAAAAGGCGGAGTTTGTGACAGGATGCTAAAGATAGCACTGTGCAATAGACATGACATGGCATAGACAGTGCAATTCACTAATTCCCTAATTCAGCAGGAGAGTAATATGTTCAATTTTCCTTTCTCTATCATGTTTCAATACTTGATGTATTCTTCTTGCCCTACACTCATTTCTGCCCCAAATTGCATGATTTTGTTTTACAAGAAATGAAATTTGTCTGCATTATGGAAGCATATTACTAAATACCAGTTACTGATGATACCCCCCACCGCCACCAAAAAAAATATAATGCCCTTCGGATTTTTTGAATTTTGGACTGATGTATGTTGCTGAGACATTTCAACACCTGATAAACAACACATTACTTTGGGCTGACAAGGATCCAAAGCAGTCAATAAATGGGGTTAGGATACTTGGCTTGTCAGTCTGGAGGAAGGATGGTGCCCTATGATAGAAACGTTGCAATGCACTTCCAGATATCCCTGAAGTGGTCACCAGGAGAAAGGTGTTCTCTTTTCATGGCAGGTTTGTCAGACACCTTCCAGTATGTGGATGGTTGCGAGTAGTGATCGGCATCATCAAGCAAAGAGCAAACGTGGTAATGAATGGTTGGGACAATCAAACGAACAACATCCCACTTAAAAGAATGTTAACGGAGACCAGTACCCAAATGAAGCAGGCCATTCTGTGCAAAGGCGAATGGTATGTGGATGGTAAAGAATTTGCCATGTGAGTTGGCACAAGTTCTTTAGCAACCCGAGTTACAATGGAATCTGGTGGGTCCATTGTCGAAGATGCACATTGGTTGAGGCCAGAGTCAGACACACAACATATTAGCCTTGCAGAATTGGATACAGTTATTAGAGGAGTCAACCTAGTCATACAATGGACATTGATGCATTGAATCAAAACATACGTGGAATGAGTTTAAGTTTGATTTAGGGACAAGATAAAGAGATGAAACATATGGACTGTGTGATGGTTGATTACCACCCCAAAAATATGCTTATGCCAAAGAGGAATTCTAACAAATAAATCACACTGACCATCAAAACTCGAGTGAGTACAAAGACTGTGGGTGAAATGGCGATCAGAAGTTTGCAAACCTTCTTGGAACTAGTCAAGGAATTTGCTTTGTCAGTGAATGCTACCCTTGTCAGGTCAAACCAAAACAAGGTGGATGTAATTACAAGAGTCCCACAGAGGTGGCTAGAAATGAAAAATGAAACTGAACCTGTGCTACAGGTATGGACTACAACTGGCAGTGAAATGGAATTCAGCCAGATTAAGAAAATATACTTGCACTGCAAACATCCTGGTGTTAGATAAACAACCTAATTCGTTAGGAAGATTGCTCTATCCACAACAAGAGAGGCTATCAGATCAGCAGTTAGATCTGGTTTGGAATGTCAATCAATTGATCCAGCACTGATCCAATGGCAGAGAGGGAAAATGGGGACAGCAGGTGTATGGCAAAGACTGGGGATGGACATCACCCGTTACTTAATCCACATAGAGTGTGGGCCTTCCTGGTTTGCCATTTGGCAACACTTAGCATGATAAGACACTGCCGCTGTAATCCAGTGTCTCACAGCAATCTTTCTTGAAAGGGGCCCACCTAAGGAGATCCTGACAGACAACAGCACAGCATTCAACGGCAGGAATTTCAGGACATTTGCTAAAGATTGAGGCATCTGCCTGTGATTCTGATGTGGCTATGCGCCATCTGGAAACGGCATAGCTCAACACTCACACAGAATCATGAAGTGGATCACTGCCAGGAAGCAATGCTCTGTCCAGGAAGTACATGATAAAACATTATACCAAAGGATGGTGTTCACAGTGATACTGCTCCAGCCAATGCGTTGCACTCCCATGGAGGCTGAACCTAGATAGGGAATATATAAAAACGGAGAGGTTGTGCTGGTAAAAACATCACCGAATAGATGCACAAGTAAATATAGAAAAGGAACAGTGACCAGAATATTGAGTCCCCAGGCAGTCTACATAGAAAGAATACTGCACCACATGAGAGACCTTTGTCATCTCCCTCAAGTAGTGGGCAAGAATGTGGAGGTTAAGGTCGCCACATCAAGTGATGATGGAATGTGTCTACCAGTGGTGGATGACAAGGAGGGCTGATAGTGACTCTGGTCAATCGTGCTGGGGTGATGGTGAAGAGAATCAGCAGGTGATAGCAAAAAATGTCGAAGAGGCGAGTGAGCCTGTTGTACCAGCACTTTGGAGAAGCACTAGACACAAGAGGTCTCTCCCCAGCTGTTATCTATGAGATCATGACTTATCTCCCTGACAAAAGAGGCACAAAATCACCTGTGCCATACACGGTCATGTAAATTACCTAATGCCTGTAGATGGGCATGAAAAAAATCTGCATATCTGACTGAGGCACACATAAAAGCTGGCAGATTTTGTCTTTGTGGGAGAAGGATTACAGACAGTGAGGAATATGTTTGAACGAGTCAGCTGTGAGGTCAAGGACAAAGACATGGCAGTTTGGAATGTGAAATGTATTATTACAGATATATAACAAATATATCACTACAAAAGGGCTGCAAGCACTCTTTAAAAACATTAACAGGCATGCTTGTGGATTATCAGTTATCTCCATTGAACTATTTCTAGAAATACTTTTATTTATACTGTTCAATGAGAACAAGAGTTTAGGTTGTTTAATGTTTATCATCTAAGCAAGTTAACAAATGGTAGCAGTCGGAGACCCAGTAATTTTGTGGGATATTTTATATAGTTTGTGTTGTACACATTGCCACTTATACTGCATCTCAAGATGACAACTCAACAAGCTTTAAAGTTGCCACCCCCATTGATGACCGAAGACAATGATGTTGAATGGAAAATGATTTAACAATATGGCAGATGTACATGAACTTAAATGTAAACAAGATCCAGTAGTTTTTCTGTTTGACTGGACAAGCAAGAAATTGTTTTAGGGACTTGCAACCTCAGGAAATTTGGTCAGGAGAATGGAGTCAAGAAAATAATGGACAAACTGGACACATTGTTTTTAAAAGATGAAAATACCTGGGCTTATTTAACCTTTAAGGAATTTTACAATTACAGGCACCCTTCCAGTGTAAATATAACAGACCTTTTGATTCAGTTTGAATACCTGTATCACATAGTGGCTAATTTTAGAGTTGAATTACCAGATGATGTACATGCCTTTTTTCTATTGACTGCAGTCTGATGAAAATGATAGACTGGCTCGTGCTATGTGTGGGTCTATGATTTATGAAAATATGAAATGCAAAATAAAAAAAATTTTTAGTGCTACAACTAATGGCCAGATAGGAGCACTATGTGTCAAACCTGAACCAATTCTTTTTTAACTGTAAACAAGAATATATTTCAAACAAAAGGTTGGTGTAGACAAGTAAATTATAGAAGTGGTCGAAAATTTCCCAGCAGAACTTATGAAGCTAATATAGGTTCCAATCCAATCAACAAGGATGGAAAAATTATGAGATGCTTTAATTATGACTCTACAAAACACTTCTCAAGAGATTGTAAACATCGTTGAGAAAATACAAGAAACATGCAAGAGATTCACATAACCCTATATAGCACAGAATTCTATGCTTCCAAGTTCGTTAAAGTCTTACAATAGGATAGTGCATGTATGAAAACTGTCACTGATAAAAAAAAAATTTTTAAATGGCTGGACATTTCTATTGATGCTTTGTCTAATAGAGACAAATACTTAGTTGAATACTTTTTGACTAAGACAACATTCAAGTTTGGAGATGGAGCTGAGGTTACTGCAACTAGGAAAGTGAAATTTCCGGCAGTTATTGGTAGAAAAAGGGTTATGATTGAGTCTTGTGTAGTGAATAATGAAATTCCATTGTTATTGAGTAAAGCCGCTATGAAGAAAGCTGAAATTATTTAAAATTTTGTGAATGATACAGCAAAAGTTCTGGGTGATACGATAGATTTGGTTTGCTCCTCATTATGCCATTACTGTATTTCACTTACAAATTTGTTATTTGACAAGTGGGGTGAATTGAAAGTGTCAGTGGTGTTACACACCACTTCTTTAAAGACCTAACACCAAAAGAGAAAAGGAAAAAAGCAATGAAGCTACACAGACAATTTTCACATACCTCAAAAGAAAAGTTGTATAAACTTGTGAAGGGGAGTAAAGATTTTAATGATGCTGAATTCCTTAAGATCATTTGAAAATATTGTGTTCCATGCAAAGTATGCATGAGATATAAATATGTACCTTTATGTCCAGTTGTAGCTTTGCTCATGGCTGATAAATTTAACCAAATTGTGTGTATGGACTTAAAGGAATATATACACAATAAAACTTGGATTTTGCATATAATTGATTCTGCCCCAAGATATTCTGCAACCTGTTTAGTGTTTTCTAAACAATAAGACAAAATTGTGCAAAACATTTACCAAATGTGGATAGCTTATTTTGGTGCACCTAGAAAGTTCTTGGATGATAATAGAAAGGAATTTTCAAATGAATGATACAAACAAATGAATGAGAAACTAAATATAGAAACTGCAATGACAGCAGGTGAATCACCATTTAGTAACACAATTGTGGAACAGCACAATCAGATACTGGCAGAGGCATTTTACAAGACTAATTGTGGTAAGACAACCCGATTACTTCTCCTATCTTATGATTTGTATAAATAAGTCATGGCGTCTCAGCCAAACACAGAAAGACTCTTTGGTTACATTCAATAGAGGCACATTAAGCCAAACTAGACTCAGAGTTTTCATTACACTATTGCAGATGTGAAATGTGAACCAAAAATTGCATTTGCATGGACATTAAGTGCCAAGAACACATTACAAAATAATGGTGGATTTAGTCCAAACCAATTAGTATTTGGAGAAACCCTAACCTTCCATCAATAATAGAGGATGAACTTCCAGCAATGGCGTGTTCATCTAGCAATATTATACATCAGAACATGGAAGTTTTACACAGTGCCAGACAAATTATATTGCGGCAGAGTCAAGTGAAAAGATCAGGAGATCGCTCAGACATAATGTGCACACTTATTCATATGTGATGTATGATAATGGTAATAAAGTTTATTATTGCAGAAAAAAGTTTAAAGGGTGGAAAGGTCCTGTATCTGTGCTTGGTAATGAAGGACAAACTGCCATGGAGGAGCTTACTATTGTGTTCATCCATGTCAATTAATGAAAGTAAAAGATTGTAGTAATATGTACCATGCCAAAAAGAAATCAGAATATAAGATTAGAGATGAATATTACTGATGAAGATGAGGAGGATGATACTCATGAATATGCCAGAATGAATGAATGAATGCCAGATAAAACTGACTCCTAGAAAGAAGATATGTCTGATGGCAGATGCAAAAACTCACCAGTGGATATAAGTAATAGCATAAAACAAAAAAAAAATTCCTTTGGAAGAGAATGAAGAACCAAGATGAATGTGTTAATTGGGATCATATTCACAACTGGAAGCAACTACCTTATTCAGAAAATGCTGTACTATTAACCAGATCAAGAAATGTCCCAGGATGTTGTGGATGATAAGAAGAGCGAACTGAATAACTTGATTGATGTATTTCAAGTAGTTACTTTTAAAAAACAGACTCCACATCTCACTGAATAATATCTGAAAAATATAGATGGCAAAAAGAAATCTAAAGCAAGATTAGTGGCCCATGGCTTCAAAGAGGACTCTAACAATCTTAGAAAAGATTCTCCCACCTGCAGTAGAGTGTCTATACTTAGTATTTTTGACAGGCTTGATATCCTAGAGGTTGCAATCTACTGATATAACAGCAACATTTCTACAAGGGGATCCTTTGGAAAGAGAGGTATTTCTATGCCAACCTTGTAATGTCTGTCCAAAAACTGAAGCCTGGCATCTTAAAAGATGAATCTATGGACTGAATGATGTACCCAGATCTTGGTACAAAAGAATTAAAGAAGTACTCTTATAGCTGGGGGTGGGTACAGTTAGTTCATACAACATTGTCTTATTCATGTGGTATAAAAGTGGGTCACTTGTAAGAATTTTGGATAGACATGTGCATGATTTTACCTTCTATGGAAATTATTTTTTTCAGGAACAGATCATAGAAAAACTAGAGAATATTTAAGGTCAGCACACATGAAAATGGATCATTTAAATATCTAGGATTGAAAGTTGTGCAAGCTACAGAAGGAGTGCAAATAAAACAAGAATCGTATATTTCGACAATAACACCAATTAGCAAAGCTAAAATCACACCACAAGGAAGACAGATGAATTGACTGCAGAAGAGAAAACTGATTTAAAACACCTGAGTGTTTAGCATATTCAGATGATACATGTGCTAGCCTGGAAGATGGGCCTTCACAAAGTGGTATTATTGTTTTTATTCAAGGCAAGTAGCACCAACTAGCTGACAATCTAAAAAGTTAGACAGAGTAACAAAGAATTCATTAGCATCAGATGCAGCATACTTTGTCTCTTCTTTGTTGCAATAAACTTTTGGTATGGCTGTAAAGGTGTTTTGGGTGGATGGGAAATTATAACTGGCAAATTCCTTGATAAAAAGAGATGCTTCTACATTTAAATTGTTAGAAGTACTTAGTACATCTCAACTTTGAAAAAAAAAAAGTGTACTAAATGAAGGGAGCTGCAATGTGAATTATCAATTATCTCCCTTGAACTATTTCTATAAAAGAAACTTCAGTGAGGACAAGAGTTTAGGTTTATCATCTAAGCAAGTTAACAATGCATACTATGTAACAAGTGCTGCCTAGTCACTCAACAATGTTGAAGAAAAGGCAATATCTACTATAGCTGTTGGTTATTTTCACATTTTGTAATAGCCATATATATTTTTTTATTGGATATCCACTAAGATAGATTTTAAACACAGTGCAATCTAGATTTTTCTCTTGAATGTAAGTTTTACCTGTTGGTTTGCATACTACAAAGCAGTCTAGGCAATTTAAAATAGATATACAGTTATTTTACAATCTCTCAAACATAATTTTTGAAGGCTCAGAAGAGAAGCCTGAATGTAAACAAAAAGCAAAGAATTTATACTACAAGTTAGAATATGCTCTTTTAAAAGTCAACTGAGAATTTCAACAAAACAAGTAAGAAACTCCAACCTCTTGGTTTTTATGAATTTGAAGGTTACCTTCTATCATTAATTTTTTAAAATTTTATACACACCCGTAACTGTGGTCAAAAGAAATTAGTGACTCTGTTTTGTGCCAAAATTTCAGATTGGGCATTTCTTCCCTCTACACTGGTTTCTTAGTATTTATTGTTGTTCTCTTCTCTGTATACACTTCGTTGTTCGTTCCTTCCTTCCACAACTGCATGTATCGTACAATATACCCCAACGGAAGACCCCGCTCACCTCCACAATGGTCTACTTATAATTGCAAGTCACCAATCACTTGTCCGGAAGATAATCATACTAGACATCTCTAGGGCACCTCTAAATGGAATACAAACACACCCGGATGTCCCTCCTTGATTCCATCCAACTACACTAATATTATGTAAAGTTGTTAATGACCCAATTTCTTGTGGGACAACAAAGAAGAGTATCTTTTGATGGAACGACACACTTGCCTTCTCTCAAATTGAAGTCCTACATGCCAGACAAAGATGAACTCTCTTTTGTTGAGTATAAGGCAAGTCTTGTTCACCATTTCTGCCATTCAACTCTGGTTCTGGTTCACTATGTCTGCTATAGTAACTTTGACATAAATTAATACAGCAATTTTAATCAAAATCTGATAAGCAATGGTTACATTTTAAAAATCATTTTGCAATGATCTTCCAAAAACCTCAGATCTCATTGCTGGTAGGAAAGGACTCTGCATTGCCCATTTTCAAGGACTCCAACTCACTACCCTGTCCTCTGCCATTTGAACCCGAGACCTTGCAAGGGCAATAAAGATGTCACTCTATTGTTGCTGGCTATAAAGGAGTCATCTTAACAGTTCAAAGTTCCAGTTCTGCTACTGCTTATCAAATAGCGCAATATGATCGAATACAACAGATATCACTCAAATAAGTTATACACCTGTACAGAAAGTCCTTGGGTTACATCAGACCCAATGTACGGCGTTTCATGATTATGGTGCCATCTCCCATATGTTGTCGTGTGGCGATATATGAGGAAGACGGTGTTGGTTCTTCACTGGCTGTATATTGGATTGTGCAACATTTACTCTCATTTGTGTTGTTTTGGGGGAACTTCTTGCCTTTTATTATGGCTCCCAAGTGCAAGGCAAACTCGTGAGGGCTTATTTAGGTGAGTTCCGACCTACATCAAAAATCAGGTTGCATCACACTGTAACAACAGATCTCTGAAGTTTTTTTCTCCTAATCACCAATACATATCGTATTTTTTTTTATTTAAACTAGCAGTAATAAATATACAAGTATTTAAATTACTTTGATGAAATAGTGTCAATCATCCATTTGTAACCAGTTTTTCTTTCCATAGTCAGAATACCGACCTAAGAGCTGAAATTAAAAGCTACAGATATTTGAGTTCTGAATGACTCTTTTAGTAAGATTACACACCAAGTTTAGTAAATTAGTTACTAGTAATATTGTAAATTTTTATTTACATTCTCAATTAAGTAAAACTATTTTCAAGCAACTATGTAACAGTGTCTCTCAATAACTATAATCTTTATATTCCTTACTATCTCAAGTTTATTCAAGAGAAAATAAAACAGGATACAAATTTTAAAGCCAAAAACTACATACACAGAAGAAAAAAAAAATAAATAAAAATAATTAATTTCATGTTCAAGTTAATGATGCAATGATCGAAATACTTACCAGCTTGGCCAGCAGCAATCACATGACTGGTTGGAGGAAGTTTAACTTTTTGGTCACCAGCTTGCATATGATTCTTAACATAATTATATCTGAAACAAATATTTCTTCCAAAATTACTTTCATTCAGTTAAAATATTGATAGTGTTACAAATAAATGTAAATAACTGTAATGAAATTTGTCAGTATATTTATGCAAAACAGAGATTTGTTTTCTTTAATTTTTTTAGTCTATTATGAAAATGTACCTTCAGTAATCAGGAAGTTATTAAATGTTCACTTTTAGTTATTAATCAGTTGTCTATGAATTTTAAATTATTTATCAAACCTCACTTAAAATAGCCTATTTCATTCCAAGCATTCTTGTATTTTATATATATATATATATATATATATATATATATATATATATATATATATATATATATAAAGGTTTTGTTTCACTTAGAAATAACCAAATACTTTTCTCTCTGAAATTGAGATATCATAATCTATTTGAACTAATATCCTCTTTTGGTTGTTCTAGTTACATTTTGATTGCTGTGCCTTCTTGGCCTTCTTCAGAAATGACGGTTTAACCTGTTAGGCCCTAACTGATAAATAGCATTCATTAAATATCTAATTACCTGGTTATAAACTTAATCCTCCCTGTATCAGACAGTGAAAATAATATTCATTTCACTTTCAGTGGAAATAGCAGAAATGACAGGCAAACTAAACTTCAACATTTACGGAAATGAGGATATAAGCACACTATTATACAGATTTTCATTTTCTTATCATTTCTTATCAGCTCAAACACTAAAATGTTGCCACCAAGTAGATACAGTGTACATTGAACTTTGATTGTTGAAAGTAGTAATTCTTTTCTGATACATGGTCTTTACCTTTATATACATGCTTTCTTTCTGTTTCCCCCCGCCACATGGTTATAAGTTATTTTAACTGAAAAAAGGAACAAGGCATTTCTGCTCACACTAAAAAACTTTAAAAATGAAAAACTTATCCAAAGCAAAGTTACAAACAAAACTTATTCTTAATAAGTGCAGTTTTTCCAAACTACTACTTCAAAAAATAGAATATAGTAGAAATATGCATTGTGGCTATTGATAGCTGATGGCAATAAACATTATCAGATATTATTCATTTTGGTATTGCAATTTCTATCCTTATAACCTACCAAACAATGAAACTGAAATTTTCAATAGATTTGGCAATAAATACCAGTATTTCCTCATTTATTTGTACAAAGTCTGTGGTACACATTTATCTTTTTAAAATATTTAATAATTCATAACTTTAAACAAATCTATGAATCTCCAGCCTTTTGAAAATAAGTAGAGGTTTATCCCTTGTTTATATTTTTTTCTCAATAGATAGGTTCACCTATTGCTGGTTCACACTCCTCCCCAGTCTTTTGAGCAGGAAGAGAGGTTTATCCCTTGTTTCCTGTTTAGGACTAAGTTTCCAGTTCCTTCTAAAGTATTTTCATTTTTTCACCCCCAATAGCCACTTGGGTCTTAGTAGCATTATCACCTTGCTTAGGGTGAATTATTAGAAAAAAAAATATTTCAAAAGTTTATTTCTACCCATTTGTTAAAGCTACTGTTCTGTAATCAAGGGTAAGTAACTCATGCAGTTATTCCCTTGTAGGCCTCCTTTGTTCAGGGTTGACCATGAGTAGCATTCAAGTTGCCTGCTTGTCTGGAGCATCGACGTCAAAGACAGTAGAGGCCATTGCGAGAGTGACAATATCTGTTGCAGAGGTCACATGTGTTTTCTGTCTCTGGTCTGTTGAAGCTGTCACTTTGCTTTCTGTGGGCCCGCCTTTCCGTGGTGACTTGTGTCAGCTTCTCCTCCCCTGACTTGAGGTTAGGGTTAGGGTTCCTCTCCATTCGGATTGTATGGCTGCCAGGCTCTCCCAGGACCCTGTGTTGATGTCCACAGCTTTCATGTCACAACTCACTACATTGTGGTACTGCAGCTGTGGCCACCCGGCAAGTCTCCTTCCAGTGGCCAGCTCTCCATACAAGACATCTTTGGGGATGCGGCTGTCTGGCATGCAATGGACGTGGCCCAACCAATGGAGTCTGCACTGTCTGTGAACATGCTTGGCAAACCTGCTAGAGACAGGACCTCAGTGTTGGGCACCTTATCTTGCCATGCTATTCCCAGGATGCTTCTCATGTGAAAGGTGTTCAGATGCCTTTCTTGCCTGGCATACATGGTCCAAGCGTCGCTGCCATATAGCTGATAATGCAGGCATTGTACACTGCCATCTTGGTTTTCATCGACAGCTTGGGATTGGTCCACACATGTTTTGTGAGGCATGCAATTGTTGTAGCTGCCTTCCCAATTCTCTTGTCAATCTCTACGTCTAAGGAGAGGTTGTCAGTGAGGGTAGTGCCAAGGTAAGCAAACTGATGGGCTACACTGAGCTCATAGTCATCAATGGTGATTGGTCTGTGTTTCGGTACTTAGTCAGAGTATGTTTGTCTTTTTCAGGCTGATGGTCAGCCCGAAGTCTCTGCAGACCTGAGAGAAATGGTTCATCAGTGACTGAAGTTCACACTAGGTGTGAGTCACTACCACCGCATCATTGGCAAAAAGCATGTCTCTGACAAGGACTTTGCATACTGTGGTCCTGGCTCTAAGGTGAGTGAGATTGAACAACCCACTATTTGATCTTGTACACAGGTAAATCCCTTCTCTAGATGTGACGATTGCATGCTTCAGAAGTAACGCAAAGAAAATCCTGAATAGATTGGGAGCGAGGACAAAGCCTTGTTTGACCCCACTGCAGTTGTTGAAGAGCTCAGAGGTGTTGCCACTGAAATGCAGTCCTCTGCATGTCACAGTGGAATGACTCAATCAAGCTCTGCAGCTTGGTTGGACAGCCAATCTTGACAGAATTCTGTTGATGTGGTGATCGAACGCTTGGTGAGATCAATAAAAGTGATGTACACGGGCATCTGCTGTTCTCTGCACTTCTCCTGGAGCTGGTGGAGGGAAAAGACCATGTCTACCATTGATCTTTCAGCTCAGAAACTGCACTGCAACTCTGGGTAGACACATTCGGTGAGTTTCTGCAGGCGGACGAAGATGACCAAAGTGCAGACTTTGTCCACAACACTGAGTAGAGAGATGCCTCTGTAGTTGTTGCAGTCACTTCACTCACCCTTTTTCTTGTAAAGGGTGATGATCTTGGTGTCTCTCATGTCCTGATGTACAGCACCTTCTTTCCAGAACTGGTAGAGGACCTTGTGCAATGGGAGCAGTAGGGCAGTCTTGCAGTGCCCGATCAGGTCAGGGGAGATCCCGTCATTGCCTGGGGGCCTTCCCTGAGGCCAAGCTGTCAATGGCTTTGCTAAGCTCCTCTATGGTCTGTTCAGTATTGTGGTCCACCATGACCGGTAGGCACTCAATGGCATCAAGTGCTGCAGTTGTCACAACATTCTGCATGGAGGTCGGAATAGTGTTCCACCCATCTCTCCATCTGTTGCCCCTTGTCTATGATGACTTCCCCAGTGGCTGATTTGAGGGGAGCTGTCTTGTTCTGCACTGGTCCCATTGCAGTCTTGATGCCATCGTACATCCCTCTTATGTTCCCTGTAATTGCTGCTGTCTGGATGGTTTCGCTAAGCTCTGTCCAGTACTCATTGGTGCAATTTGAGGAGCTTTGCTCCTGGCAGCTCGAAGGATCTGCAGGTTTCTCTTGCTAGGTGACCACTTGTATTCTGTAAGAGCGGCACACTTGGCCACAATGACAGGAGCCATCTCGGCAGACTTTGCCTCAAACCAGTCATATAACTTTGAGGTCTTTCTCCCAAAGGTGACCAAGGCAATGCGGTGTATGGTGGCCCGCGAAGTCACCCATTTCTCCATGACAGAGCCTCTAGTCTGCGAGATTGTCTGCTCGTTCTCAAACCTAACTGTTGCACATGGTCTGGCTGGCTCATCTTGCTGACATCAATGCGAGGATTCCCCTGCTTCATGCTGTGATGGAACCTCCTGGGCTGGAGCTTGATCTTGCAGCACACCAAGGAGTGGTCTGTATCACAGTCCATGCTGTGGTAAGAATGTGTGTGAAGGGTGTTCTTAATGGCGACTCGTTTGACCAGTATGAGATCCAACTTGTGCCAGTGCTTTGAGTGTGGATGTCTCCAGGAGACCTTGTGCTGGGGCTTGGTCCTGAAGGAGTTGGCTATGCACAAGTTGTGGTAAGTGCATAGCTTGATCAGTCTCTGGCCATTGTTGTTCATCTTGCCGACACCAAAATGTCCAAGGCATGAAGGCCAAGAGTAATGATCAGCACCCAATCTTGCATTAAAGTCACTTAGGATAAGTTGTTCCTTTCTGTGGATACTGCTGATGGTGGTTGCCAGCTTGTCATAAAACTCATCCTTGGTGTCCAGTGAGTGCTGGGGCATACATGCTGAGGAGGGTGACAGGGCCTGCAGTGGTGTTAAGGCGGAGAGTAAGGAGTCTCTCAGGGCCGTTGCTGCTTGGTTCTACCATATTCAGCCGGCTGTTCCTCACAGCGAAGCCCACTCCATGTTGGTGTGGTTTGTTGGAGCTCTTCCCCTACTAGAAGAATGTGTAGTCCTTCTTCAATGATTCAGAGTCAACCAGATGTCTTTCCTGTAGAGTGGTGATGTCCACATGAAGCCTTTCGAGCTCACCGTTGATGACGGTAGCTTTCCTGGAGTTGCTGATGTCCTGGGGGTCTTCAGAGAGGCCAGTCAGCATAGTCCAGACATTCCAACAGCCCAGTTTTAGAGCTGATTTCTTTTGTAAATTCTTGTTATTGCATGGTGCAAAGGTTGCAGTCTGCTTGTCGGATGTCACCTAATCTCCATGTACCCAATGAAGAAGACAGACCGTGGCAGGACAACACCTTACTGGTTGGGTGCTGCCCAGCTTGAAGCGGGCAGTAGCTGTCTGAGATCCGAAAGTCTCTCCCACCAACGAGAACGACCCCTGACACTGCACCCTACGCCAATCAAGTGTTAGCTTATAACAGGTAACTGCCGTTCTCCATGTAGTATCGATGCCAAATGTGAAGTTGGAGTGTCCTCTCCAGGTGTAGTGCAGGGCGTTTTGGTGCAGTGTGGTTGGATGCAAGCCTGGGCGATGTGATGTGAGGACAGGCTGTTGCTCATGTAACACGTCCCCCTTCTCCATGTCACCGGTGAGGCCAAAGGAACGACAAAGTCGCTACAGTTCGAGACCAGTGCAGTTGCAAGAGCTGCCAGAATGTTTTTCCCTTACACAATAAAATCTAACAAAATTTCAGCTGTTAGAAACTTTAATTCTGCAATGTTGAAATTTTCAAAATACACACATTTTCTAAATATAAATAATCTTCAACAGGTTTCTACATAAACGATGCATGTTAAAAAGCAAGATATACTTATATTAATGCTGACTGCACTAGTTTTTTATTTTTTTTTTTATTTTTCATTCAGTTTGGACATTTGTGAATGAAAAGAGTTCATTTAGTATAGCTAACCTTAACTATTAAGCCATAGTAAAGTAAGCAAGTTTATTATTTGTTATAAAATAATTTATGTTTTCATATAAATTTTAAAAAAATGTAAATAGTTATTTTAATTACAAGAGTTTCTCTTATTATTGAGAGCCATTTGTGAGCATTCCAATGTTACAGAAATTAATATTGAATAATCACAAACAAAAATACTTCTGTAAGAGAAACTAAAAGATTCCAAATATCCAAACAAGGGTGATTTACAGTACCTCACTTACCTGTTTGGAATTTTGCAGTGATAAAGTTGATTTATTTATTTACTTTTTAAACAAATTTTCCTGTAAATGTTTTTTTTTAAATATTAAATTAAAATTTATGAAGTATTTATGTTTTAGTGCCATCAATATATTTAATGTTATCTATAATTAAAAAAAATTATTTTGCAATTCATTTTCATTTTCAAGAATGTTTAATTTATATATTAATATGCTTATAAAGCTTGCCAAGAGGCAAACAGAAAGAGAGAGGGACATGGAAAGTAAGGAGACAAAATTAAATTGTGACACAGAAAGGCCTGAAGGTGGTGTAAAATTAAATAAAAAGGCAGTTATTTGTGGTAAGGGTTTCATAACCAAAGGATCTGTTGAGGAAAATGTTGTCCCCGAACTGTAATTTTGAAATTAAAATCACTAAGAAGTTATAGTTTTTTTTTTGGGGGGGGGCTAAAAAAGGCAGTTGTTTGTAGTGAGGGGTTAAATCAGGTTTCATGATTTAAAGATCTGTTAATGATATTTTTAAGATACTATATAATGCGTTTGGCAGAGCAGGAGCATATTCAACATTTTATATTTTTATAGCATACATGCTTAAAGGTTTTAGGCAGTTTTGATCAACATTTCTTTTCATGGTTAGCCATAAGGAATTGTAAATGTAGGTCTACCTTACACCTAAGTAAAATAATAACAATAATATTTATTAAGAATTTATTACAGGAAATATCAAGTTTTATGGAAACATTGTTGGCAATTATGTATTTAGTTACATAACAAATAAATAAAAATATAAATTTTGATGCCATTTTCAATTCAATTTTCATTTTCTCCTTTGTTATTGGCAGCATTTTAGAATACTTTGGCTGCAATGCTAAGTTTCCTAAGCTGAACAAACTGGAGCTATTTTGTTTACGCTTTGTTACTTCTCTTTTCCATCCTTGTTTTTAGATTGCTTTCTTCCAGTCAATTTGATGGGCAATAGTGAAATTCTGAAATTTAGAATGATCTTATTCCATTTCAAAAATAAAGCCTGTAAAAAGCTATATCTTAAATTAGTATACAACCAAAAATAAAATGCTTTTGACAAAAATATTAATGATTTCACTATAACTATGCAACAATAAGGTAAATATATTCTACAGACAAATCTACACTTTATGTTACCTCATTTCATTGCATGGTAACAACCTATAAACCTAAATTGAGCTTGAAATATCATGTAATCAGTTCTAATTTTTTGTAAAATACATGCAAGTTTCGATTTTTGTTGAATATGCCCATCCTCAGTTGAATATGTCATATCACTATTCTTAAAACTATCTGGAAATGGTCATGGGTTGAGTGCAGCATTAAAAAATTTATAAATAAAGCAGTGTAATTTACACAGGTCCTGCTAGTCTATATATAGATACACTTGTCACACTTGGCTGAGAGGCAAACAAAAAGAGAGAGGGACAGCGTGTAAAACAGAAAGAGAGAGAGGAATATAGAGAGACAAAAGGAGAGAAGGAGTGGAAGAATATCATCTTAGATAAATACCTAAAGATCCATTGAGGAGAAATTCGCCCCTAAACTGCAAGTGACCTTTTGAAATTAATATCTGTATTTCTTTTTTTTTTAAATCCTATCTGTGAATTTGTGAAGTAACGCTGTAAATGCCATCTTGGGAGATCAAGTTGATCATTTAAAAAGTAGATAAACAAAGTACTTCAGGTAGATAAATAGAAAATAACAAAGTTTAGAGTAGTACATGCTGTTAAAAAAAAAAAAAAAAAAAAGCTAGTGCCAATAAACAAAGATAATAAATTAAAACATATGTTATTATTACCATAAAAAATGGTAGGAAAAATATGCCAATTTTAAGCTTTACAATTTTAAATCTAGCAAAATTAATGTGTGAATTATGAATAAAAGGATGAATTTTTTTTTTAATTATCTATATATTAATACACTTGTATGGTGTGTATCACACTTGGTTTCATAGATACTGAGAGGGAAACAGGGGACTTAGAGAATAATACAGAAAGAGGAGGAGGAGGGACATAAAAAGCAATAGAGAATGCAACACAAAGGGTGATTGCAGGTGGGTCATCTCAGATAAAGGTTGTTTTTTGTAGTGAGGGGTCAAATTATGTTTCATAACCTAATTAGGAACAAATTTGCCCCTAACTGAAATTAAAATCTTTACATTTCTTTTAAGACTAAGGGAAGTTACTCTTTAAATACGTCACTTGGGGGGGGGGGATCGATTTACAATTAAATTCTCTATTGCAAACAGAGCACAATTTTTCAAGTGTATGAATATAATCTGAACTTATAATTCATCTTTTCACATTGCGCATCCAATAAGACTATTATTACAAATCCAAGAAAATGAAATGCCAAAAACAAATAAATCAATGAAGACAACATCCAAGTCTTTTTGAATTGATCATAATGAATTGGTTAAGAAAATCAATGTCAAATACTGGTCGAGATTTGATTATTATTCAAATGTACTCACATATATAAAATATTAAATAATCTTCCAATATTTCTTGAGATTTTCAGGCAATGAATATTCATGCTTTTTATTATTATCACACTACAAACAACAATAGTTCACAGAGGAATACACAGTAAGAATATTAATATTCACTACTGCAAAAACAGGTATTTTGCTCAGGTTACTTAAAATGTAATTTTAAAAAAGTCATGCATTTGTTTAAGCAAGAATAATTTCATGTTAAGCAATTCTGACTGGCATGTTCACATATGCATGTATAAACCTGGTGTCTCAAACTAAAGGACACAAAAGGGTCATTGCATACTGAGGGAGCAGTGCATATGTGTGTACATGTTTTTTTGCAGTGGGTAGAGAGAAGAACCCACTGGATAAGTTCCCCACCATGTGTCCACTGACTCACAAAGTTGAATTGAATTAGTTTAGTAATTTTGAGCAATAGAAAATGTAATAGGGAAAATGAGAGAAAGAAAGAAGCAAGTAGGCAGGCAAGATTTTGCACATATTCCAACTGTTTTTATCAAATTCATCCTTAAAATAGCAAAATTTACATGTATTTTTTTTTTTTTAAATTCATTAATTCTCGAAGTGGGACAGTTTTGCAGGAAAGTTAGCAACCCAAACTCATGTCTGTCACAAAATACAAATATTCCTATTTTTATTGAAAAGTTTTGTTCTCTCTTCACAATTTTCACTTGACATTTTTAGTTTCATATAGTTAAATAAATGAAATCTTTCTTCCTTGAAATTTCGGTTTATTTAACAATCTCTCTTAAACCTTATTCTAGTAACAATATTTTCTTTGCTTGTGTTAGTTACCTTTTACCTCATGTACACTGTACAATATGAGATCAAATTTATTCCTCCCCTTATGGAAAAAAAACCTTTTCTGTTGTGTATGGTAGTTATCTGTGTACCCACTTCCACTAGAATGTTATCAAATATATTCCTTCTCTCACTTTGAAAAAAATCCTCATTTTTCTGTTTTGTGTAGTCTGTCAGCTTAGCTACATCCTCACACCAATATGAGTAGCTAAATTTAACCCTTCTCACCTTTTGAAAAAAAATAAATAAATAAATACACTTTCCATTCCCTCAGGTCTGCTTTAGTTGTAATGCATCTCAATAAACCCTACCTCTCAAAAAAATTCCTGAAACAAGTCATAATCATTTCTCTAATGTTCTTATCAAGACTGTCTTTAAATTTATATAAAAATCTGATGTTTTTTCTGCTTTCCCTTATATGTCAAACTTATTTCTTATAAAATTAAAAAAGAGACCCAGACATTGTTACAAAGTACACTCTCATAAGATATAGGTGGTGGTGGTGTGGAGGTCAAATTTTCTTCTTATGAAGTAGGCTTTGGAATAGATGTTGTCAGGTCAACAGATAGTAGCTTGACTGGCATTTGCAGTGAAAGTTCTGCTTTTATAGCAGTATCTCATTTACAAACAATACTACACCTCCCTGAACCAAAATGGCTTTATGCCTTTTGTTGATTTTTGACTTCTAATTATTCTTAGGAATCTAAACTGTCTTTCTTGGTATCTATCTTGATTTCTTCTTATAGGGGACCTAAGTCTGAGTTCATTTTCCTCTTCCAACTTCTCGTCAGATTTCTGATCATTATCATCCATAGATTGTTCAGTTTCACTACTGGAGTCATTAGTCCTCTCTTCTCTTTCATGTTCTTCACCTTCACATTCTTTGTCTAATTCTATATCCTCGGGTTCCATTCTGCTTCTGAATTGATCCACATGGGCCAGTACATTTTATCCATTTTTCATTAGTATTGCTGTGCTGTGTCCTTTTGTACTACAAAGTCCTCCTTCTCTGGATTAGATTCTTTGACTTTTTTATACCATATTGTTGAAAATGACATTGTTATGAGAGCTCTAATCTGGCTACACATTTGTTTAAAGGGACTTTGTAGTCTGCCAGCATTTGGAATTGTCCTTTAGCTTAATAGTAATTAATTCTCTATATTATCATTAGATGAGGAAAATGATTTTAGTCCCATTTTCGCAGTCTGCACCATTTTTCTGCAATTCCATTCAATTATGGGTGGTAAGGTGATGTTTTATATGGATGCATCCAGTATGCTTTAGCCATGAGCAAAAACTTTCCTCACAAAATTCTGGCAAATTATCTGAGACCAAAGTTTTAAGCACCCCATTCCTTGAAAATATTGTTTTACAGTCATGGCTTTCTTTTAGAAACCTTCAGATACCTTGCATACCCAAGACCATGGTTCTTTTTCTTTAGGTCATGAGTGAATTTTATTTTGCTAAAAGTTTTTTTTTTTTTTTATTTCAGCACATTTTGGGCATTATTTTTTATATAGTCTTCTACATCTTGAGAATATCCTGGCCACCACGCTTGTAATTTTAATCTCATTTCTGTTGCTGTTATACCACAATGTACATCACTGTGTACACCTTTTAATACTTCTTTTCTTAAACTTTGTAGGGGTATCATAATATATCCATTGTATATTATGCCTTTCTCTACAGTTAACTTATGCCTTGATTCTTTGTAGTGTTCTTCTGCCATTGAACAATTGTTCCATGTGTTTCTTTTTATCCTGTCTGAAATTCTACTTAACACTAAATCTTCTATGGTTTCCATTTTGTCACGATTTAGGGGTAACATATCCATTTCAACACAGTGTAGTATTTTATCTTTCGAATTTTCAGACATTTCTAATTTTGCACTGTCAAAATTTAGTCTGGATAGAGCATCCATATATGGAATAGTGTTTATATATATATATATATATATATATATATATATATATATATATATATATATATATATATATATAAAATGTCAAAATCAAAAGTGATGAGCCCATCTTAAAATTCCAGAAGTCACATCTTCTGGAATTTTAAGATTGAGTCCATTTAAATTCTACATTCTTTTTCCATAATTCTGCAAATGGTTCTGTTAGGTTGCTGTATCTAGGTACATATTTGCTATAAAAATTGGTCAATCCCAAAAAGGATTCTAATTCTTTTTTATTTTTTCGTATAGATACTTCTGATATTTTAATTTATCAGTTTATTGTCTGGTGAAATTCCTTCTTTAGATGTTTGTTATCCCAAGTACGATATTTTGTCACAATTTAACTCATATTTATCGCTATTTATCGTAATACCATCATTTTTTAATTTGTTTAAATTTTTTTTTATTTTTATTCCTCTTTATTGTAAGCACCTATGCATATATCATCTTGAAATATGATTATATTTTTTACCCACTTGAATAGAACTTTTTCTATTGTCTTTTGAAAAATATGACTTGAAGTCTTAACTCCAAATGTCCATCTTAAGACTTCTTTAAATTTTCTGTGAATTTCTATTTGGTTATATGCCAATTTCAGGTCAATCTTGGCAAAGTATTTAATTCCAGCTAATTCATGATTTGATGATTATTTTCTTTTAGATGAATATTCACTTTATATCCTTTTAATAAGTTCTTCTGACTTTATACAGTTTATTAATTTTACTATATCCACTTTTAACATGTGGATTCCCAAAAGTCCATGATTTTTTGTGCATTTTACAACAGTGATGGGAATAATCTCAAAATGTTTTTTTTGTCTAGAAAGTTCCTTCAAAGGAGCCTACAGTTTTGATGACAGATCCATCAAATTGTTTTTAATTAATATTACTTTTTCTTAATTTAGGTTTACCCATTTTTTCTCAAAAATTCCTTGGGATCACGGTAACATTGCTCCACATGTCAAACTGCATGGGAAAGTTATACCATTCAATTTTACTGTCTCTCTACTTTTTGCAAGTTTTCTTATCAAATATTCTTCTGTAGTTTCAGTATGGGAGTTTATATTTTCATACTCTTTCTATTCTCTTTTGGTATCAGCACACTGATAGGAAATGGTTTTTTCTTTTACAGTTTAAACAATTTTCCTAGAGCTGGACATGCTTTTGTTTCTTTTGAGTTCTTTGTCTCAATATTTGCACTTAATTAGGATTTCAGTTGTGTTGTATGCTTCCACATTGTTTTTAGAATTATTAAATTCATTAATTAGTTCTAATTTCTGCAAGAATTAGACACTTTCTTCTAAATTCATATCATTTGCTTGTTGCTTTCTCCTCGGGTGAACTGTCTGACTACGTATCTTTGCTGTCATGCAGCAGACTCTCCCACTTGCTTTCTGAAGACATTGGTAACACTGCAGCATGAGTGCAGATCCTTCACATGGCGTGGCATTCCGTCCACCAGACAGGACTGTAGTTACCTGACCACTGCTGAACTTCATGGTACACTAACTCTACGATGCTTTAACCCACACACGATCTTTAACATGGTAAGGATTGTGTTTAGGACATGAGGAAATTGTCATGGCATCAATCCAATTCACATGAACTTCATATCAGTTGATTGCATAGGGCGGTGCAGTCAGATGCAAGTTTTCATCCTTCGGGCTCACACTGTGCCAGTAGACAGCCTCCTGAACGGAACAGCGGATCCTTAACAGAACAGCACAACCTGGTCACAAATTGTTTAACTGTATGGTGACATCTCTCTGCATTCCCGCCTGGGTCATACGCACAACGGAATAACAAATTTATTCCCCAATCATGTGTGAAAGCTGATCTCCTTGCTGGAAAAGGTTGTGTCATTGTCTGTAAGGAGCTTGTGTGGTGAGCCATGCTCAAAGACCACTGCTTCCAGCTGTTAGATCACACTTGCCGAGTCTTGTCTCGCTAACTGCCTCCAATTAGAAAAACGTGACAAGCTGCAGTCTGTGAGCATTAAGAAATGACAGTCAGTGATGTGCGATATCCATTGCTAACCCCTGCCAATTCCTATTCACCTCCAGCTTTCCCTTCTCCCAGTGGATTGGTGCTGGGTCTATTGATTGGCATTCTTCACACACCCATATGGCTGACTTAACAGCTGCTTTTGTTGTTGCTGGGTAAACTCTTCTGGCAAAGTAGGTGGTGCACCATACTCATAAGTGTCAACTGCTTCTGTGGACAGACATTATTTGCCCATGTACAGCTCATCCATGTGGACAGCACTGATTAGTGGCCCGGGTCCATTTTCCTTCTTCATTGCATTAAACCACTGCTGCAACACCCAGTCAGTCAGCCATGTTTTGGGTTGATGCAACCAATGTTGCATCCACAGTCAACTTGTACTCCTTCACCAGATCCTTGAGTGTACTCAACTGCCTCCTGTTAAGCATCTTGCTGCCTTGGTATGCACTTGCACCTTCCTGGTCAGGATGTCTGATACCCAGTGGTACACACACAGAGATTCCATTTACAAGTGAAGCACCTGGCTCTGCCACTGGAGAGCCAAGTTGATGCCTTTCAATATGGTGTCCAGTTCAGCTAAATTTATATGTTGGGCATTGTTTTCTGGTTGCAGCCAACAAGCGTCCTCCAGCACTGTCCGGTGCCTCTCCAACGCTACTCCTATTGCTAGAGAACTGACATCGACCCACACATTTATCTCCCAGCCATTCACACACCAATCCCCACCAGCTGGATCATTCTGCTTCACTGCATTCAGTCTCTAATGTCATATGCTGTCCCACACTTCATCATCCCAGTCCTTCGTGACTGAACTGGCTCTCCTCTTGATTATTCCACAAGCCACACAAAGCTACTCTCGTACCAAGAGGTTCCCAACAAACCTCCAACAGAAGGAGAACAGTCTGTCACGTAACAATGTCTGGAACTTCTGGAACCATAATTCCACCGCATTTCACCGTGATCCATCCCAATGGTCAATCCCAGCACCTGTGTGCCATCCTCCAACCATTCTGTATCCTTGCATTCAAGCCCAAACTGAGCCAAGTGTTCTTTGATGCGGGTCATGGGCACAACATCTTCGTTGACATAGATGTCCCCGATGTTGTGTGGTCAATGGCTTCTTCCTGATATATCACTCTGCTAACAATGGCCTTTATGATAAAAGGAGCCACATTTAGGCCAAACCCCAAACATGTCAGACAGTACAGTTACCCATCAATCTTCACGGTCTGGAACAGTCACAGTGCCATGTGGGTATGCACTTGGGGGTACACCCTCTTGAGGTCTAACAGAGATACATTTGAACCTTTGTACCGCCATTCACATACCTTATCTGCGCAGACATCTGCATTAGCAGCGAATGCATCAATGTGATGGTTGAGCTTGTGATAGTCCATCACTGGACATACCTTTACTTTCTTCTGCTGCAGTATGGCTATCAGAGGAATTAACCCTTTAAAAGAACCCAGCCTTTCTTCCAAGTATGGCATGAGCCAAACATTGTCTTTTCACGTGTGGAGCTCCCTTTCATAATACTTTCAGATCTCTGTAGCTATCAGATATTCTGCTACCCGTTCTTTCTGGTGAGTGGTCCATGTTTGGCTTCAATGGTCAAAGGTAACAGTGAAGTCTGGTTCATTGATGGAGATGGCTACACACAGGCACTTTCCCATTGCTGATCTTCACTGATTGCGTTGGCCCAACAACGATGCCTCTCAATGCTTGTAATGTATTGAACCCCAATAGCAGGTTAAACTCCAGTGGTTTGCTATGCACCACCAGGACATTGACCTTGGCAGAATAGCCTTTGTCCATGGATATAGTGACCACTCTGATACTGCAACACACACACAGGATGTGCCTGTAATTGTCCTGATATCCACCCTTGCGTTCTTCCAGGATCAGCACCAATCTGCATCTATTATTGTCCAGGAGCAGCCAGTGCCAATTAGCACCAAACACCATGTCCCATCAATATAGATGCTCATCTCCAGGTGCACCGCATTTACATCTTGGTGGAAGAGAAGGCTGGTACTGATGCCTCGTCCCAGGACCTGTTCCCTATACAGTACTAGGCCTAGTGCCACATTGGTAACACATCATCCACCAGATGAAGCCACACATTTTTCAGCCATGCTACCACATCTCCCTTGCCAGAAAATGACTTGATCATGTCTCTCCTTATGCGTACCTTTGGCATCGTTATGGTGCTGCAACAGCTTGTAGCAAGAAACTGTTTCCTCTGTAGCACAGAAACTTGAACAACACTTGCAAGCAACTCTTGTTTAGCACACACCTTAACACACCACTCCGACATGCACTAAGCACAAATGCTTACTCACCTCCCAACAAATGTTAACCTCTTTTATGAATTTTTCTCAAGCCAGAAAATTAGCATTTTGCACACACTGCCAGCCTTGGTTTGGTTCAGTGACTGGTGTGCTGTGTCATATCAGGGCCAATGCTCATATGGATAACCTCGCTCACAATTTGCACTTCTTATGTGCAAATTTAGACCGCACTACTCTGACCCTCTTGGACCTCTGAGGTAAATCTCCAGTACAAGTATATAGATTTTGAAAGCTTCATGACTCAACAACTACTACCTAGTGAAACAGCAGATCTGTTCCTGGCTAAATTTCAGAGGCTTGCACTGCTGAATGGAGAGGCAACTCCCCACCCACAAAAAAAATGGATGGCATGTATCTTTGTGACAGGACTACTAAGTTACATAAGGTAGCACCCCTGAGTCAACTTTTAACTAGAGTTCGAGCCATTATGCCAGACAAGAAAGGAGAGCCAGTTACAGCAGGAGTTCTAGTCAATTGACCAACCACCCACAATGGCTGAAAAGTAAATTGTATGTCAGCGACACATGGTGTCAAGTGGGGATGGATATAACCCACTACAAAGGCAAAAACTACTTGTCATTCATTGAGTGCAGCCTATTTGGTGATATCTGTACCAGCAAGATGCAGCAATCATTGATCACATGGAGGCCCTATTCTATGGGTGCGGCCCACTGACTGAAAAACTTGTTGGCATTCAGCATTTCGCAGTAAGTCCTTCAGGGACTATCTAAATGAATGGAGAGTTGGTCTCTAGTTTCACTGTGCACATGTCCCCTCAGGGATGACATCACAGATTGCAATGAGAAAACTGTGTTCCATACAATGATACAAGGTCACCCCCAAAAAATTGAGGTGTTGCCACCGACTGCCTCTGCCAATATGATCCATCAGTAGCAAGTTTGACTAAAAGGAATTGATACAATACCCCTGAGCACAAACAGCAACACATTGGTTATGAAGTGGGAGATCATGTATAAGTGCATGACCTTAATGATGGTGCATATTACTGTATAACTTTGGATGTGTTACTGGCATAACTAGCCCAAAAAACATCCTCATTAATGGAATGACTTGCCACGTAAGGGCCTACGTCCAGGTTCAAGTGCTTTTCTCCTTCCAGTGTGTAAGGATGATCAATATCTGAGACACACCGAGTGATCTCCCTAAAGCAAGCAGCTCAGGAGCCTAATACTAACTTGCCAGAGAACATTTCTATGGACAAGTCATCTGGAGTGGAAGTTGCAATCATACCACTACAATGAATTACACATCACAAGAGACCAGCTCCCAAGTTGCCTCCTATGTGATCATGAGGTCAGTGGGGAGTGTAGCAGAAATGAAATGCAGAGTGGGCTGCCTACCACACTGATAACAGTACCCACACCTGTCAGTCAAAGAGATGACGACTAGTGTGCAGTTTCGTAAAAAGGAAGAAAATGGCTACCTAGGAGGTCTGGGTATGAAGAAACTAAATATCCATCAGCTCACAAAATATCAAAACGGTGAAGCTATAGTTAGTTATGCAAATGATTAATTTTGCTAGCCAACCACTGCAAGCAGGCACATCTTTTTGAGAAGGAGCAGTGGGCAATGGGCTATGCTGAGCATATGATACCAAACACCATTGCAAAAGTACAGTACTACCCCCCCTATTTTAGTTTTATTGGTGGGGGGGTGTTCTCATATCATTATTTAATTTGTGTATGTGCTTGTAAGAAAGAATGTGAGAAGCATTGGAGATGATTTCTTCTGCACTAAGGAATAATGCTGTATGATTGGGTCAAAAAAAGATACTAAGATTAAATTAGGATCAGTCTTTTTCAAATCACCCTCATTGACCCTTGTGCTATATTCTAATGTAATTTTTTTTTTATTTGAATAAATATATATTTTCTGGATCTGCATTAACAACATTCTAATGCAGTAGGCTAAAAATAAATTTGAGTTAGAACCATGCAATTACACTAAAATAGAAAGATAATACCAGAGGGAATTGTGCTGTTCTTGTATGACCTATCATAAAATATAACTTTGAATGATGTGTCATATCTGATAGGTATAGGTACCACCACACTAAAAAAAAAGTTATATTTTAATAATACTATGTACTACCAAAATTTAAAAAAGAAAAGGTAAAGGAGAACTTTTATCTTTATCAGAGAGTTTTATCAGATGTTGTATTCAATAACATTCAAGAAATATTCAACAAAACTTTATTTGATCCACTTAAGATAGTACCTGAAAGGAAAATAGCTTAAGTGTAGGTACAGCTTTATCCGGTTACTTGGAAGTCATGAGTTCAATAGACAACTCAAAGATGATGATGAATATCATAAGAATTGATAGTTTTCAGTTCTACCATAGAGGTACTACTATGTTTCCATGAATCTACTAATTCATTTGACATTGTCAAAAGGTTACTGAATGCAGCAGTTACCTGAACAGTGGAATATGTAGCAGCTAAAATACTTCAGCTGCTACATCACCCACTGTTCAGGTATCTGCAATAAATATAAAGAAACTGGTTGTTTAATAAACTGATACTGATGTCAATGCATGATTGTATGTTCTCAATACTACTATAAGAATAGCCTGCAGGAATACCAGAAACAGTTTATATTGGATGCAAGCTTCTATCTCTCTAATAAAACCCCCAAATTATTTCTTCCAAGTCATCACCAGTGATCATAATATAGCAAATCTTACAAACCCAATTGAAACCCCAACTTTTGTACTCCAAAGTTAATGTGGTAATTGGCATCCAGTACTAACGTAAAGCTCTCCACCAGTGAGTAGATTTAAAATGATTCTTTCAGTTTTGATATATTTTCTGAGGCGATGAAAGTTTACTGAACCAAAGAAACTTGATCTGAAACTACCAAAGTTTGAGAAATTTATGATGATAACATTCCTGTATAGGATTTATGGTCAGTACTAATCCTAAAGTAGGCTACTCTAGAACAAGATTCCTAGATCAGTTCTTTGGTCACAATAGTTTAGTAAAAAGAAAACCTCAAGGTATGTATGTGTCTCACTAAACAACATATTGCATTACAGTGATTGAATACAGATCTCCCTGCAAACTATTAGCTTTCCTTTCATCCAGAGAAAAAGGAAGAGGCTTTGCTCAAGAACATTCATTTTGTAGGCAGAGAAACAAACAATTTAACTGCTTTCCAATAATTCTCAGAATAGTAAGACATGAAGGTTACATAATGAGCATATGTGGATACTTTGGCTAAGGCACCAGCAGAGAGGCCTATTCTGCACAAGACTGGTGTCACAGTTTCTCCTTTAAGTTGTAGAAGACATGAGAAAATGCTTTCAACTGATTAGTGTATCTATGTTTTAACTTCTATTCCCAACATGGTGAAGCATACCAGATGTAAATTGTACTGTATCCTCCTCCTTTTCAAAACTAAAGTCTGCTGAGATTTGAACAATGTTAATGACAATCTGAAACCAGTTCATCAAAACTTTGCTCCAAATCTTTAGCTCTGTGTTAAGCAAAGTTAACTATCAAACCCCCTATGCTTGCACTTTAATATTTTCTTTCAAGTGTAGAAGAAATATATATGATAGCTCCAAGTACAATGCAGTTTCTGCTTATCTGCCTGCTTTTACTATTGCTCTAGTGATTGTGTCAGAAAATGTTTCATGCTGGCAAAAAGAGCTTTCTTTATTTCAAGGTGGTATGGAAACTAAAACTGTTGATGACAAATGCATAAAGATTTGAATGCATCTATTAAACATCTCATGCAAATGTACAAAGTATATAAAGAAAAATCTATCCAACCTTTAAAGGCAGATTCAAGAAAATGAAGAGAGAAAGGTGCGTATCATCCATGCTCATGTGTGCAGCTTTAGCAGGCAGACTAGACTTTTGCAGATTAAGTTTAATGCTATGGAGTCAAGTTGGGTAGTTTTAGCAGGTAATTTTTAATTGCATTCTTGATTCCAATTTAGACTGCAAAGTATAAATAGGTATCTCAAACAGCTCTAGTTTACACAGTGGAAATTGGTCAAATAGTGAGATCTCTTTCAGTTTAACTGCTGATATCTTATCTTCAAGGCTATTTTGATAGAATTATTATGGAAACAAAATTTAAGATTTTCTCTTTATAAAGATACAATTCTTTCTCATATGTGATGATGTATTTTTATTCTATGTCTCTTTAAATTATGTCACTATTTCAAGAAAGGATGCTTCTTTTTCTACATTTTCAAAGCTGTCAATTTCATTTCATATTGATGTTTTTCAAACTTATTCCACTCAAAATTGTTTCTCCCTACACATATCAAAATAAACCCATCTTAAAGAAAATAAGACGCTTGTCAATTTGATAAGATTTGAATCTGTTTTCCTGAAAAGTTTGTAAGTTGAAAACTTTAGTAAATGTAATGCCAGAGAAATTCAACACTAAAAATTGCACCTTCTTATAGAGCAATGTCTAGTCTTTAGCAATCAGTTGATCAGATATCTCTGCACCAATACAACTTGAGGTAAAAAGAGGGTACATTTTTTCCTTTTGTGTAAAACTATTGGGCTGAACACCTTGAAATTTGTATTGCAGACCGAGTGAATGTATATTACAAGATCAATACACAATTTAAGTCTTAATTTTCTTTAATGATGCATTTTAAAACTGTATAAAGTAATTATTCATTGCATTTTGTCCAAACTGTCACACAGCATCTTTTTAAAAAAAAAAAAAAAAAAGATTAAATAGAATTCATTTTATAAAATAAATATAAATATATGAACTGGTTATATTTTTAGCTCTTTATAATTTGCACTCTCAGATTTGTCCATAAAAAATTAAAATGGAATTTAAAAAAAAAACAAAAAAACCTTCAGTTTTTCTTTTATGGGTCATTCATTCCATTTATGTTCATAGCCAGTAATATTTTCTCTAATTCTCAGTATTTGTGGGTTAAATTGAAAATTTATTTACATTTTCTTTAAAAAAAACAAACAATGGGATACATTTTATAAATAAAATAAAAAAAATGAACTGGATATGTTTTAGCTTAATTTTGGCACATAGCCCATAAAAAATTGTCTAATCAGTATCCTTTGCCTTTTTTTTTTTTTTTAAATGTTTATATTTTTTTTAAAATGATTACTAATTTTTGTGATTAAGTCCTATTTTAGAAGTTAAAAATGCAATTGTTACATTTTCTTAAAAAAGAAAAAAAGTATATATTTTTTTTTTTTTTTTACTCTTTCAACTTTTGCAAATATGTTGCCTTTTCACAATTTTTATTTTCTGAAACAGTTATGGAGGATATTAGGCAAAACTTTTTTAAGCGAGTATCAGCTCATGTTTTTTTTTTTATATATTATTACTTTCCAAGCCAGAAACCCCTATGTGGGTGATTAATAAAATTTATATTCAATACTCTGGTCAGTGAATGATAAGTAATTTTCTTCTAAGTGGGAGAAACAAGGCCAAAGAACCAAAATTCCTTGAAATGTATTCTAATAAAGTTAAAAACTGTGATGAAGGGAATTACAGCATTATAACTTTTAATGGAACTTCATCTCCACCTCTAAAGAAACAAAGGAAGAAAGAAAAGGCACTCAGTGAATACGAGTATTCAAAATAAAATTTGTGATGAAGAAGAACCACTTCAAATGACTTTTAGTTAAAGCACCAATGTCAATTGTCTGCAGTATACTACTACTCCAATTTTTACAGTGACCAAGTCATATTATATCTCAATCCAATATTGTAATCATAATTACAGTTGTAATCTAAGGCAGAAATGATTATTTTTTGATAGCCTTTATTGGATGATATTGTACAATAATATAATGATATAATGCCACTTTCAAGAGATAAGATATGGTGTTCCAACAATATTGGCTATAGCAGAGATTTATAAACAAATTCAGACAGTAAATCACCATTAGAAAGTTTTTCATCAGTTCCAATAAATGTATTTTTATATTTAATTTTCTTTTAGTTTGAAGATAAGAGTTTTAAGTTTTATAATAAACATTTATTTGAAAGATTGACCAGTTATTCATTTCATGAAACAAAATTAAAAATATTGTAGTTATTACTTTCCTTTTTTGACAACTTAAACATTGCATAATTTAAGAAACTTTTCCATCATTACAAACATCTATGACAATTAGTATACAATATTAGAGAAAAGAGTTGTTTTGTTGTATTCCACATCCCACAATTAGTAAAGTTTCAGGCATGCACCTCCAATGGATACATTTTTATGGCAAGTCAGGTGGTATACTTTTGATCTGTCTTTGCCCTACTGTCAAAGTGCACTTCTGGCTGTTTTTACATTGTGGAAATGAGTATGTTTTTTTACTGATGTACTACTGAAAAAAATAGCTTCATATTTGTTGTGTTATGAATCATAGCATGAAGTTGCAAGGCATTAGCTGCTGAAATGAAACATATGAGCAGTCAGAATAGCCCTTCTGTGCTATTTTTTAACCATTTCATTTTTGAGAACACAATTTTTCCCAATGTTTAGGCTGGTTGGATCTAATAATTATTGATTTCATTAGTATTATCTTTCTTTTACTTCAAAACTCCCTATAGAACATTACATTTATAAAGACGTTTTACTGGATTCAAACTGCAATCTTCATTTATACACTGTTAAAATTGGCTTCTGGCCAAATAGCATATTTTAATAAAGATATAGAAAGCTTGATAAAACATAAAAATGGTACCAAATTTATCTTGGTAGGTCAATTAGCAAACAAGTTAAGACCATTCAAAGTTGATTTTGTGTGACATTTTTAACTTACAATTTTGTTTTCTGAAAACAACTTCAAGCCACCAAATTAAGCCCACCAATTGACAAGCATCTTATTTTCATTAAGATGGGTCTATTTTGATATGCATATGGAGAAACAACGTTGAGAAGAATAAATCTGAAATTGTCAGCTTTGAAAATGTAGAAAAAGAAGCACCCTTTGTTGAAATAGTGACATAATTTAAAGAGATATGTAATAAAAACTAATAATCATACAGGAGAATGAATTATCTTTATAAAGAGAAAAGACTAAATTTTGTTTACATGATAATTTTATCAAAATAGCTTTGAAAATAAGAGATATTAGCAATTGAAACTGAAGGAAATTTCACTATTTTGACATTTTCACAGCGTAAACTAGGATAGTTTCAGATACTGAGTTCTAAGTTCTGAACAGTCAAGTGAATGAGCAACTTGAGGCAGATCATCTGCAAACATGTTCTCTGGCCTGCTGCAATGTAGTCATAATTTACATGGAGTAAGTTAAATACCTAACTCCCACTGCCATACTCTATCTTTACAAGGGTTTGATCAAACCAAGAATGGAGCATTGCCATATCTAAGCTGGTGCTGCTCAATCCTAACTGTCCAGTTCAAAAGTGCTTTGTGAGTGACTTATCCCAGAGACAAAACTTGCTAGCCTCTCACTATTATACCACTTTGACTATGCCAGATGCTTGAATGAGTTTCACCTGCTGCCCGTATCTTCAAAGCTAGGACCTGCAATGCCATATGTTCATGCTGGCAAATCATCCCTATTCACTTCATGTTCCTTTGATAAGGAGCAAATTCCACCCCAGCTTTTTTTGCAGAAGTTTTTGGCTTTTTGAAACAGACTCCTGACAAGATGCTTCCCTAACAACTACAATCTTGATGTTCAGGGTCAATCAATATCCTACATATCCTCATAATAATGGTGCCTTATGGATTGGTATGCCTGAGCTGGGCTGTGGGGTTGAGCTCCCGCTGACCTACAAAATGGCTCATAAAGGCTGTGCAACTCGATCACCTCTGCCAATCAAATTTCCAGCGTGCGTTCCCGTCGCAGCACTGATTTCGCCAAACGTGTCTGGGATGAGAAGCGAATGTTTCGGCGCTTCCTTAAACCGATTCACTGCTCCCCTCTGGTTTCCGTAAGGGAAGTAGAGGGTTTCAAATCCACGAAGCGCCTGCATCGGGATTCGATGGCTTCATGGTTGCTCCTGTCCATGCGTCTGTAGAAAATTTGCGGCAAACAAGAGTATCTCAAGTCCAATTGGCGTCTGTACCGGCACCCGGCGGCCTCTTGGCTACTCCTGCCTCTGCGTCTGTGGAAATTCTGCAGCAAGCAAGAGCATACTCCTCCCTCCACTGGGATAGCACGCGAGGTGTGGGGACTGCGTGTGAAGTTCAAACTCCCTTGTTATTCCGTTTCATGAATTCACCAAATATACCGAATACGACCGCTGCTAGGGCGTACACCGGAGCTGACGCGCTCACAGTCCCGGCGGTGCGAGTGTCAAATCAGCAAGCCGGGTTGTTCCGTCATAGAGAAAGCCACCATTTCGCCTGTTGGAATGTTCGTACGCTTAAGTCCGACGAAACACAGGCTCTTACAATGCTTTCGCTTTACCAGTATAACGTAGATGTGGCCTGCCTCTGAGAGGTAAGATTGCCAGATTCAGGATGTCGGGTTATTAAAGTCCCACATGCAGATGCATCATATCATCTTTACTACAGTGGACCATCTGACAATTTAGGACGTCATGCGGTTGCGCTTGCTTTAAGTGATCGAGCTAAAGCAGCTCTCATAGCCTGGGAGTCCATCTCACCACGCCTTGCCCGAATTCGACTGAAAGGTGCCCTTTTCAATGTATCTGTTATCGCGGTCTATGCACCCACTCTCGACTCAGAAGACACAGTCAAAGATGAATTTTACGACAGCCTCCAGAACGCGTTCGATAGAATCCCCTCAAGTGACTTCGTAGTCGTTGCGGGTGATTTCAATGCCCGAACAGGAAAAGGAGATGCAAGTAGCTGACACGTTGTTGGCCAGTTTGCAGTTGGAGACTGGTGTACTAATGGGGAGCGTCTCATCAATTTTGCTGCGACAAACCAACTCACAGTTTCGAGTACATGCTTCCAGCACCCTCGTCATCACCTTGTCACGTGGTACTCCAACGATGGTGTCACAACTAATCAGATCGACCATATCCTTGTCAAAGCCCGCTGGGCCTCTAGTGTACTTAATTGCCACGCCTACCATGGTGCTGAAACCGGCAGTGAACATGGGTCCGATCACGTCTTGTTTCATGCTAAAATGTGCCTTCGCCTTAAGGTTAACAAAAAACCGAGCCTAGCCCCGAGATTTGACGTCGCTAAATTGAAGTGCAGAGGCATAGAAGATGCGTTTCGACTTCAGCTATCCAATTGCTTTAACGGTCTCGAAGCACTGCAGACAGATAGTGCTCCAGCCGAAGCTGTGTGGCGGTCCTTTAAACATACGGTCAGGACAACAGCTCGCGAAACGCTCGGGCTGACCAGAAAGCGTAAAAAAGATTGGGTTTCAGGCCGCACCATGGAGCTTTCTAAGCGCACGCAGCAGACCCACTGTGGGCAAACTGAAGACCTCCAACGTCTTCGTCGAGAAACCACTCGCAATGTGTACTGGCGGGAGATTGCAGAAACCATGGAGCATGCTGCATCTGTTGGTGACACAAGAAAGCTTTACACACTCCTCCGGTCGATGACAGGGGCATATAAAGGCACTAGTGGAACCATATTTGATCAAAACGACGTCTTGATCACAAATCTCGACGAACATTTGCAAAGGTGGACTGAGCACTTCTCAGAGCTGCTAAACGATGATCACCCCATCTCAACTCTCTCACAGGGCCCGCCTAACCCTGCTGGCAAATATGACTCCACGGTTGGCCCACCGACCATAGAAGAAGTCATAGAGGCTGTGAAAAATTTGAAGAATAACAAGGCTGCAGGAGAAGACGGTCTCCCGGCAGAGATATACAAGCACGGTGCCGATATTTTTGCTCCGAGCCTCCATAAAATTTTTGTCCATGTATGGGAGTCTGAATCTCTGCCCCAGGACTGGAGCGACACTGTTCTTCTTCCCTTCTTCAAAAAGGGTGACAGTCGGCGCTGTGGCAATTATCGTGGCATAAGTCTTATTGAAATTGCCGCAAAAATATTTGCTATTATCTTGCTGCGGCGCTTCCACAGCCAGTGGGATGCCCGAGCTAGACCGAATCAGTGCGGTTTCCGGCCTGGTCGCAGATGTGCTGATCAGATCTTCACTCTGCGTCGAGTACTTGAGCATCGTTGGTGCTATCAGCAAAAGACCATTGTCTGCTTCATCAACTTTGCTGCAGCCTTCGACTCTGTGGATCGTGGAGTGCCTTGGAAGGTTATGCATGCGGACGGTATGCCACCGAAACTTCTTAACCTGCTGAAAGCATATTACAAAGCGATCCGAACTAAAGTGCGCGTCTACGGCCAAGAGTCAGAGGCCTTTGAGGTCCGCTCTTGAGTTCGACAGGGGTGTGTCCTTTCTCCCATGCTGTTCAATTTTGCTGTGGATTGGATCACATCACACGCTCTTGAGAGCTTCCCGGGAGTCACCGTGGGTCAAGGATTTGTACTCAAGGACCTGGACTACGCCGACGACATCGCGATTCTGGGCAAAGACTTTGCTGACATCCAGTTAGCAATCGACGAAATGCAACGCTTTGCATCCCAGCTGGGCATGAAAATCAACGCGGGAAAAACAAAACTGCTGACGGTGGGATTTCTCCCTACCGAAAAGCAGCCAATCGTCCTAGGTGGGGAAGTTCTTGAAGAAGTCGATCGCTTCAAGTATCTATCTTTTTGCCGCCTACAATCCCGCCTGTTGTCTAGACGCGAAATCAAGCTAGCCACGAAGATTAGAGTCTACCAAGCACTCGTCCGCACAATTCTCCTCTACGGATGTGAGTCCTGGCCGATAAGAGCGTCTGATCTTCGGAGGCTGGAGGTTTTCGATCACTACTGTCTGCGTCGTATCCTGCGAGTGCGCTGGCAACACTTCGTGTCAAATACGGTGGTCCGAGAGCGATGCCAAATAACTTCTCTCCAGCAAGCTCTGCTCGTGAGGCATCTTCGCTGGTTTGGTCACGCTCTCCGTCATCAACGAGGCGAGCTCATCAGAGAAGCCATCAATCCAGTCCCTCTTCGGGGCTGGAAGAGGCGATGTGGCAGCCAGCTCAAGACGTGGCTCAGGACGGTGAAACAAGATGCAGGGCTGATTCTGGGTCCAACAATCTACGGTATCTGCCATTGGAATCGGGAATGGCTGTCGCTCGTTTCATCATTGGCGACGGATAACCGTGTTTGGTCGGCCTTCGTTCGGGACGTGGTGAATTCTTTGGAAGGAGCCGGCTTAACCGACCCAGGGTGAATGCCGCAACACAACAACAACAATATCCTCATAATATGCATTTCTTATTTCCCCTCTTACTTTTCCCCTACAACAATCTGACTAGATAACCATTTTGGATTCACACATTAAATCAGTGTGTAGATATTTCTGGCCTTGTTCTAAAATAGGATAGCCTTTATTAAGTGACAATACTTCCAAGTAGCAATCTGAGTTTTCCATTTCAGAAACTGTTAATTTTTGTCTTCCCACCAAGATAGCTATCAAAATGAACAAAGTTTTTTTAATTTTTTTTATGAAAAAAAAAAAACACACACACACACACACACACAAAAAAAAAAACAAACACTAAGAATGATAATTATCAATGAATGGAAAATCTGATAGAAGACTGTATACATTAGAGTAGAACTTTTTTATTATTATTTTACTCTCCACTGGGTCCACCTAGGTGCAGAAATGAAATTTCTCCTATAGTCTGGAGTGTCGGGTATACACACTTAAGTATGTTCCTTAAGACAGTGATATGTGGGTTAAGTCAGTGTGCTTAAAGGCAATGGTGCTCTTCAACATAAAGCCTATTCCAGAGACGCCACAGTTCAAATAGAGTTACACACACATTCAAACAGAGTTATATTTCTATTGCATTCAATACATCAAGAGTAGAGTTATTATCAAAAATGTTAATTTATCAACCCTTGATTCACAATGTAATAAAGATTTTAAATGTTGTTTATACCAGTGCTTCCAAGACTTTAAGTGAATACTTACACAAAAAAATAAATACCCCAAGCCATTCCTGCCCCAACACAATTAGCAGAAACTCCTTGGTAGAGACCAGAAAATCCCTGGGAGCAGACAATTGAACGAATAGCATGGAGAAAAGAAGTATAGTTTGGACGGACAGTTACTCCAGTGCCTTCATTTACTGAAAGAGAAAATCATAGCATTAGAATTTTGATGTAAAAGCATTTTCAATTCTCTCATCAAGTAAAAATTTGCAATATAGAGAAAAAAAAGGAACCCTTTTTTGTTTAATTTTCAGAAGCTGTTTCAAATGAAGACAGAAACTATCAAACATTCAAACTATTTTGGTAACAGCTTTATGAAGGGATATATATTCCACTATGCACAAGTAAATATGATAAAGCATAGAAGCAAAAATAAAAAAAAATAATTTAAAACACAAACAAAATTTTTTATCTCAATTTTTAAATATATTTAGATTTTTGCCCCCAACAGTTATTCTTACAAGAAGCAATAGAAATAATTAAATCATAGTAGTTATTGGAGATTAGAAAGCATTAGGAAGTTAAACATTGTTATTCAATTTGGCTTAAATGCAGAAAACAAAATTTTATATAAAAAGTTCAATATCTGTTTATTTTTCACTGTAAAATAGTGCAAAGATTTCTCAGTCCAATCAAGAACACAGGTTTGGTCATTTGCTCAGAAGTAGTCAGGCCAAGAATTTTTCATCTCTCCCTCTCCCTTTCATTTATTTAATGAGTGATACTTGCAGAGTGAAAGCAAAGATATTACTTTTCTATTTTCATAACCTAAAATGACTGTCATACAATTCTAAAATGGTTAATAGAAAACAGTTTAGGAAAAATAATACCAAATACAGTAATAAATATTAATTATAGGATTCAGAATGTGTTTGAAAATAAATAAATATGTAAACATTTAATTCAATATTTGTCTGACAAGTTTTACAAAGATTATCAAAGACAATATTTAGTTGACCAAGTTTGTTCAAATATTTTTCATTCAGCATATTCACAAATGAAAATTTTATTCTAAACTGCGAGACAGATTAAAAAAAAAAATAAGAGAAAATTTAACTGTTCAAATGTAATTCTTTATTGAATTTAAACACAAAAGAATACTTCCAGTTTTATCATTTTAGAAATATCAAGTACACATGAAACAAATATAATCAGATTAATTGAATTATTCCCCAAAACAAAGATTGTCTTTAAAGATTTGCTTCCTTCAAGATGTGACTGGCTTCAATTATTTGACAGTTTTAATTTAGTTGCACATTGTTATTTTAGTATCTACAGAGTAACATACGAGTTGTGTTTCACATTGGGAAAGTAGTAACTTTATTTATAAATACAAAAAATAAGATGTTTTAAACAATTAGGTCATGTAATATATATTTCCACAACAAATAAGTTTTCAAATTGGAATAAAAATTTTAAATATATACTGAAAAAAATTATTAAATTTTTTTTAAATAGTAAACTAAGTTATTGTATAACACAAGATATACTTAAAGAATCATAAAAATAGTTTTAAATATTTTTAATAATTTCTATTTCTGCCCATTTCTCTTGAACTTTCTTGGACTTAATTTTTCATTATTGAAAACATTACAAAAACCTTCACTTGTGGATGCCAAATATTTTTCACAAACATCTAAAACAATTGATTTAGAAGCATGATTCAAGGAGATCCTTGCACACTTCTTGTCTACACACAAATTGTCATTTCTTCCTGTCTGAGGCTATCTTTTCAAGTAGCATTCTGGTCTCCTCACTTTAATTTTAAAAAATGTTTTGAAAGTCTTCCAAACAGAGCATGATGTAGGTTATTAAGTTTTTAAGTGAAGACTATATTTACTAAGTGAAAATTAAAAGCTTAATACAAATCATGCTACCAAAACTTCTTACCATAATTAAGATGGGTTTTTTTTTGTGCCTCAAAATGTTATTTTCTTTTGGTATGGTATCTCATAAGTGATATTATGGTTAAAAGGTCACATGTTTCAAGACTTGTCTCGCCCTTGACATATAAGGGTGTTCATTTTATCTCACTCTCAGTTATTAAATTAAAAATTAAATTGAGATAATAAAAATGATCTCATTTAAACAATTAATAACTGAGTGAGATAATTTAATTATTAATATAATAATTTTATTAATTATTATCTCAGTTATTAAATTAAAAATGTAATAATTTAATGTAATATAATTAATAAAATTATTTATCATTATCTTAGCTATTAAATAATGAAATACCATTACGGAGGTAACTCAATAATGTAAGAAATTTTTATAGTATTTTAAATTATTGTAAGAAACAAAAAAAAAACATTCTTACTTAGAATTCATTAAATTATATCAATTTTGGTGCACCATACTAAACCTATCAACACATTCAGCCATCAAATGGAGACATGAAAATAACAATACACCAAGGTCAAGAAATGTTTGTCTAAAAACTTTTTTGCTATAAGTCATATTTGTTTCAGAACAGATTAATTTAACTTTAAATTTGCTAATTTTATGAAAGTAACATTTCAGATATGTATATCTTATTTTAGCAGGATTTTCAAAAGTGAAAAAATTAAGTTTTGTGTACATTTCTCTAAAAAGTTAAAAATAGCAGTTTCGATTGCTTTTTTGGAAGAATCAACTAAAAATCATTCAAATTTCTATTTGAAATACTCCACAGTATTTTTCTTTCTGGACTTAGAAAATTTAATCCTTTAGTTTTCAACTGAAGCTTGGGGAAAGCTTAAAAAAGGATTTTTCCTTTAGGAAAAATACATTTAAACATTAGGTATACCAAATTTTTTTCTTAGTGTCTAGGTTTCATAAGAATAAATTGCTATAGGAATGATCAGAGCATAGTAGAGATTTGCCAGTCATCATGATGTTATGTTTGTCATTTATACTGGCCCAAGTTTACTTTCAATTTCTTGCAAGCATTTCCAAGTTCTTTTATAGACAGTTTCAGATATCAGTGAAATCAGTTTCATATCATCAGTATATCTAGTGTCAGTCAAAAGCCTCTCATCAAGGTGCAGGCTTGATTGTAGTCTGACTAAATCATCCCTGACAAATTGGAGGAATATATTGAACAAAGTGTTAGGGATGATATACAACATTGTCTAACTTTTACTTCAACACAAGAACCACTGTGCAAGGTTTTTGTCTATCAGAATAGTACGTACATTCTGTATTATCATATATATGCTTCATTATTTTGAGTCCTTTGGCTGACACCTACTGCTTTTAAAATTTTCATAGTCTTTCTCCAGACTGTATCAAAAGTTTTGAAATCAATGAAGTGGAAATTTGGAGGAACTTTCATTTCATTTCCTTTGTATTCTCAATAAACAACATCAACTGTTCTAGGACCTGGGCAAAAACCATATCATATTTCCTAAAGCTTAGTATTGACAGTTTTCCTTCATCAAGTTCATTAGTATTCTAAGAAATATTTTTCCAAGAAAATTATTTTAAATTAAAAGTACTCATAAAATCAGAGGTAATACTATTTTTAAAAATCTCAATGTGAAAATCACTTGATATTTAAAAACATTCAATATATTCTTCAGTTACATAATTTACAGATCAATTTCATTACAAAAACTAACAATATTTAATATTTAGTATAAAAACTTCTTGTCACAAAAGATGACCACTGTTTTACAATATATTGTTTTCAGTTTATCTTTCAGTGTTCAGTATTGTGTCCACTATATTGAAGCCTTTAAACTGAAGATTGTCCTTGAATCATATTCTAGATATTTTCCATAAGGTTCAGGTGGTATTATGGAGAAATGACCCATGGTTTAGTCTTTTCCAGTTCAGCCTCAAACTGTCAAAAGATATGTGCAAAGAGATGCTATCTATCTTATTACATGCTGGTAGCATGGATAAAGAAACAAAAGGTTACATTTCAAAGTTTAGTAAGCAATTGTTTTTTATCTTTGCTTGAAAAATATAGCTTTTCTTCCCAGTTTTCTTAACAGTTTCCTCCATTTTCTAACAATTTTGACTAGTTCTGATTTTTACATATATTTCTCTATGTTCCTGGTAACAGCATCACAATTAGCAGTTAACAAGTGGAGGTGTGATGTATCAAATCTAAAATTATAAACAATCATTAATTTTCAGTTGGGTTCATTCAACTAAATTACAAACTTGAAACAGAAGGTATATCAGAACAAAATGGCATGTATATAGAAGAGAGAATTCTTTAATTCTTTGTAATTATATATTTATATAGGTAATAATAATAAACAAATTAATTCAACAAACTTACTTTTCAATTGTTTGAATAATTCAGTACAGTATTTTATTTTTTTGTTTTGTTTTTTTTAAATTTAAGTAATCAAATTATTTGGAATTAGGAAATTCTGAAAATGTTTTGGTTTTACTCAACTAATTTGTCAATGTGAAATGTCAGACAATGGTTGCTATAAATGCTGCTGGAGATAAGATCATATTTAACTTTGACAAGCCTAAAATTATAATATTTCTATAAAAACAAAAAATATCTTTTTTAATAATTTACTAGTTGTCCACTACTTAAAAAAAATAAAATAAAGTTATTTTTAGAAGCCCACATTACATCTATTTTACATTTTATTTAATTATAACCACTGATGACTGAAATTCTTACAAGTCAGATATAAAATTCTTCCTATACAAACAAAATGAATTTAACAAAAACCTTTATCAACTGAAACATTGATTATATATGGAATTTTTTAAAAAATTTGAATTAAAAAAATAATGCTGATGAAATATTTATTAAAATATGCTTTTAGAAATTGTTATACAGATTAAATATTACCACTTATGTTAGTAATATACAGAAAAAACTGATAGCAAATTGATTGCATGAGCAGGCAGTTTTGTTCTACTGATTAGAGACATACAGACAAAATTAGACTTTACAATACATGAATTTATAAAAGATTAGCCATAAAATGACAAAAAAATGTTACTTGAAAAATTATAACAATTTTGAAAGTGTTATTTCCATTAAGTTTTATAAGAAAAAATTATCAATACAATTAGCACTGGTACAGATCACTAATATGCTGAGAACACAAATATACAAAATTACAACAGCCAGCTAGAGAACATGGAGGATCCACAGAAGGATTGCAATATATAAGTTATTTCATGGTGGACAGACAGTTATGTACTGGACATTTGTGTCCCATACAATTGCAAGGCTGGATAATTGTATACCTCTGATAATTTTTTGAAGTTATCAGTTTTTTTTGTTTTAAAGAGTTGTTTAATATAGAAATTTGCACACCAATACCTTTAATTACTCTAAACAAGAAAGATAGTTACCATAAATAAAAAAAAAGAAAATTAAGCTAGCAGTTTCAGTTCACTCCAGCAGTGCGTACAACAAACGTCAAATAGATTCTGTATTTTATAGATTATATTTCTATTTGGAGCCCATTGCTAAGTTCCAAAAATTAAATACTGGTAGAAAAATATTTGTGGACGAGGAAAATTGCAGCTACCACTATTGTATGAAAAACACCAATGAAACAAAAACATAGTGGTAATGTGTAGTGCAAGATTGCACTACACATTACCACTATGTTAATCTGTCATTGCATTTTAAACAAAAAAAAAAAAATAACTTTGAATTTTTATTTTATTTTATTCCTTTTTTAAAAATTTATGATTACTACCTATGCTTTTTTCAAAATTTATGGTAATTGCCTTTAAAAGGTTCAAAAAATTAGAGGTATGCAATTATCCAGGGACGCACAACTGTCCTAGAACTGTCTATATTTCTGAGATGAGGTATTAACTTTGTCTACCCCAATGAGCGAAATAAAGGGTTCAGTTCAACATTCCAACCACATAAGGAAGGCCGGAGCAAACAATGGCCGAAACGTTGTGATAAATATGGCAACAAAGATGAGGACAATAGTCCGAATAATGTAAATAGTGTCCTAGAACTGTTATTTCACATACAGTAGTGAGTACAATTTAGATAAAGTGCTGCTTAAAAGGCTACAGATTCCACTGAATTACTAAGATAATTGATAAAAGTACAGCAGAACACTGGGAAAACACCTATAAGTACAAAATAATTACATTTATAAAAGGGGCATTTTACAAGAGAATTAAATAGAATCACAAACAGGTAAAAAAAAATAAGGTAGCACAAAATACAACACTATCTGAATTTGCTATCATATCCAAGATTAAATCTGTCTATATTTCCAACTTTTTACACTATTTACAATGTTTAAACTGTTATCCTCATTTTTATTGTCACATTCACATTTCAGCTATTGTATGCTCCTGCCTCTTTCAGGTGATATTTGTCTGAATTTCAAACTGAACACAGAGTATTCAATCTATAAGTCGGCATTTCTGAAGATTGGTTTGATGACATTTGTTTTATTCCCCCAGTTTGTTGTCCTGCTATTCATAGAAGAGAATTGCAATTCCAATGCAAAAGCCGTCACCTTCATTTTGTTCCTTCGTGCATCAGTGCTCAATGCGCATGCCACAGAGGTTTTCAAAATTGACACAGCTCTTAAGAAGAATACAGTCTGTGCTACTTGATTTGGTAGACTTTAGGACTTAGTGGAAAACATGGATTTTCTACAAATGGAGCTGTCTTCTGTGACTTTTATTCCCACTTGAGCCCAGCTAATACTTTTCTTGGCTTTAGACATCATAACCAGTCTGACCAATATGGAACACATTGGATAAGTCAATATTACTACTGGTAGCAGTGAGTAATGAAAAGGACCCCATCCTTGAATTGCATGATGGTTCCGATTACAAGAAAGAAGCAGGTGTCCACTGTAGACTTGCTCACAAGTACAGCATAAATTCAAACCGATCTTGAAAGTAATGGCTAACATGATGATAAAATTGTTGAAATTATATAATTGTTATATCAGAACGTTAACACAGCTTTCGTTTTTTTTTTATTACCAGAGTTCATGTCACAATTTTAATTATTATTTTTCCCTAGTTTTCTGTATTACTGGTTCCTATATTGTATTCATTTCTATGCTTTGCCAGCCTAGGAGAGTTTTATCAACTAGCATATGCGCTGATTCCTTAAGTTTTCATATTTTCCAGTAATGTTCTTTGCTATTATTTCAACTTTAGAAGGTGGTGATCTCCCTTTTCCATCCATATATTGTCAGCCATGCTTGATTTTTGCATATCCTCTTGTGTTACGGCCTTCCAGTGTTTCTGCATTCTTATCTAAAGTGGGTGGCATATTTCTCCTTTATATTTCAAGCCACACCTGCATACAGTCTTTTATCATGTTCTCCTCAATGGGGGGTATCTTACTCGGAAGAGATGTCTGCGTAGTGTTGAACCACTCCTGAAGGTTGTTCTAATGTTATATGGACCACAGAGCTTTTGCGTCTTTTCTGATAAGCAGACGAAGGATTGTTTTATCGCCTTCTATCCCAATTTGTGGGGGCTGCTGACATGTACCCAGGGTAGTTGTTATGATGTAGGGTACTGACCACTGGGTCACCACTTATGACTTTTGTTTGATGTCGTAGGCAGCAGACAATCCCATTCTTTACACTATATGGCTGGTGGGAGTCAAAGTGGAGGTAGTCCAGTGAATGTTGGCTCACAGTATACAGATGTTTTGCTCTGTTCAAGATATTAGTACATCTAAGAATGCTGGAATGTTGTTGTTGTTGTTTTCTTTTTCCATTGTGAACTGTAGCAATGGTCATAAGTTCACATGGTCCAGTAGTAGCTGGACTTCTTCCTGGTGAGGCCAGAGTATAAAAGTGTCATCTACATATCTTAGCCATAGAGTTGGCTTTAGTAATGTTGATTCTAATGTCATTTCCTTAAAGTATTCCATGTATATGTTAGCCATTGCTTCTGACAAGCACATCACCAAGACTTCATTTTGTCGATATATATTCCAAAGTATGTTTTTGTACAGAAAGTTAGTATCTCCATCGGGTTATTTATTGGTATACTGGTATGTTCTTCTAGAGATGAGTTTGTGGTCAATCTATCCCTGACTACTAACAGTGCTTTGTCCTTGCTGAACACACTCACCACATCCATCTGGTTGGATTGGATGATAGAATTTTTTATTATTTCTACAAAATATGTCAGGAAATAAACATGGGAAGAATGTCTACACAATTGTCATCAAACCAATCTTCAGAAACACCAACATACAGATTAACTACTGTTTTCGGTTCAAAATTCAAGCAAATTTCACCTGAAAAAAGCCAGAGACTACAATGGCCAAAACATTGTGAATGTGGCATTAAGCACAAGGACAACAGTCCAAACAATGTAAATAGTGTAAATATCCAAGATTACTTCAACAGGATTTCAATTAAATGCAAAATTACACCACCACAAGCTGTGACTAGACATACAAGTTATGAATATGAATGAATTCAGAACTCAGAGGCAAGGTAGGCAACTCAAATAAGAATCGGGAATCAACTTATAAGAATAAGTATTAAAAGAAGCCTATTTACTCATTATCAAAGAAAAAAACTATCAATTAAATGCTGATTAGTAGAAAAATATTTGCTTCCTTATGTAATGTGCGATCTCATGTATCATGTAACCTCCAAATTTTCACTTATAAAAAATGATTTATAATGTATCCCATGTATCATGTGAGTTCCTTTTTTGAGAGATCAAATTATAATAGACTAACCTCTTCTGTCTCTTTATCCCATCATCTAGTTAAATAAGTTAAAAAAAGTAAAAGAGAATGATAAGAGTATTGTTAGTAATGCTATACTAATTGCATAAATGCGTACAGTCATAAACAACCGATGAGAAACAGCTAAACATCTTATAAACGTAAACAATGAAAAAGACAAATATTTGCAGTGTTTGTATTTTATTAATATGTGAATATTACATGCACTATTATTGGATACAGTTAATTAACACATCAGTTTTATCAAAATCATGTATATTTTAAATACAGCTTACTTTTTGACTACAGTAAATGGATATGTAGTTTGGTCAACAGCATAGTCGGGGCCAACATTACATATGCTAATTTTATATCTCATGTATGATGCAACACCCTTAAAATTAGCTTTAAAATTAGGTCTTCAAAAGTTGCATGATACGCAAGTATATAAGGTAAATAAGCATCTTGAAAGGAATATGAAAATTTATACTAATTAATAGAAAAACATTAAAATCAAATACAAGTGGAGAGGGTCAGCAATAAAATACCTATGTAATAGAAAAACATATTGGCTGTAGTCAATTCCTATTGTGCTTGTCATGTACAAAAGACGGGACAATATATTCTTGCAATAACAACTAAATAACATAATTAAGAATCACGATTGCCCAATTCCAACCATAGACAATAGCTATTTTAGTAAAAGCTAAGCAATTTTTTATGTTAGGTCTGGATATTGGCTAATCAAACATGTTGAAAATGTTTGAGAGAAAAAATATATTTTCATAGGCGATGATAGACTATTTCATTACAATATAGCACTGTTTAGATTAACCCATTAACTACATTAGAAATTTTCATCATTCACAGAAATTGCCACCATCTGGAGTTAATGAATTAATTAATGTTGTCAAAATTTTCTCTGGAGTTAAAGACTGAGCTGGAAGAATTGAGCAGATACACTTGAGCAAGAATAGTTGTACCATTTACAAGAGATCTGACAGATTACAGAAACCAAAGAATAAAAAAAGCCAACTCTTAACATTGAATATAATGATTCTCTTACTAATTTTTCAATGATTTAGGAAGTACTTAACTTTATTGATGAGTTCCTAATCCTACTAACACAGTTCAACCCAAAATTTCTTTATATTAACATAGCCAATAACAGATAAAATTAGCTATCAATATACAAGATCAATAAATGCCAGTGCAGTATTTTGATAGTCACAAAATGTTTTTTTATTTTATCAACTTGCTTAATATTAAAAAAATTGTTGAAATAGAAACACAATTTCCGATTTTTTATTAAAACGAAGAAGAATAGAAAAAAAAGAAAAAACAAAAAGTGCATAAAAATGAAACTTTAAAACATAAATGATAGTGTATTACAAAAATAATTGAAAAAAATGTTTGTAAATCAGCTTTTCTAAAACTGGAAAATTTCAAACAAACCAAAAATCTTTCACCCCAAGCAAGGCAGGAAGCCACTAGCACACAAGGGGTTACAGAGAGTTGGAGATAGAGCAAATAGGAGTGATAGAGGAAAGGATGAAGAGAAGGATAGGGGATAGATCAGGGCATCTGGAGACGTCGATTGACTTTTCATTTGAATAGTTGGAGATTATAGCTATCAGGGAAATAGGAAGAGGGGTGGGAGTTCCACAGGCAAGAGGTGCGAGACATGAAGCTATTGGAGTAGAAGAGATGGTTACATTTAACAATGTCGAATAATCAAGACATTTAGTTCAGATTAAAGAAAATTTATCATTTTCAATATTCAAATAATTAATAATTACTTGTATAACTAGCTAATGTCCAGAGTATATTTATGGAAGAAACAAAAGGCATAAATTTTTTTTTTCTTTTTAAATTTCAAGCCCAACTGATCTAAAAAGGTATAGAATCATAAAATTACAGCTGAAATAAATAAATAAAAAAATAAATAAATAAACAAGCTGATGGGAAATATTTACAGTTTACTTCATAGTTACCAGTATTTTATGTAAACGGATAACTCAGAAAAACAAGTCACTCATTAATTCTTAGGATAAAAAAAAAATTATATCCATGCTATGACTTGTATACAAGAGAATGGTAAAAGCTAAAAATTGTAGTTTATATCATCAAAATAAGTTGTTCTCACAATTCCAAAGTTTCCCATTGCCTAAATTTTACTCACCAGTTGAAAATTGTGTATTTCTCACTAGATTCATTGATGCTATCATGCATTGAAAATTGTTTTATTTTTTCAATTGGTATTGTGTTTTTACCCTTTCATGGAGTTGGTCTTTTCACTTCCTAGCTTCATAAACATTTTATAGTCTGTCATTATCATAATGAAAACAATTCCACCTGCTAGCCCTAGTGCATGGGAGATAACCTTATTACAGTAAAAAGAGACATTACAAATATATTTGGCATATTATATAAAAAGTAAGATGAAAAATACCTTAAAAGCCAGACAAAACACAAAGAAAAAATTCTTTATATTAGGAACCTTTACAGATTCATGATACCTATGGTTTAAAATGAATTTTTAAAAATGAAAATTTTTTCTTGAAGCTTTTATTTTAGTTTTAATTTCAAGATAATAGATTAAATATTTCAATAAACAAAATACTATATGCATTTCAAAACTAATTTAAATTGACTTGGAGTTCTCTTTTTGAAATTCCTAAAATTTTTTAATTTAGCACCTAAATTAAATTTAGTATCGTTATCTCTTATTTTTTGATAATGTTACATATGATAAACCATATCTACAAAAATCAGCACATTTATAAACATACAAAAACAATTCAAAATCCTTTTAAAAACAATCAGGTCATCAGATTGTAATAAGCTTTATGATAAATAGTAAATATAATTTTACTTAACAATATTCCCTCAGTCACAGCACTGAAACTGAATTTTAAAAGATTTAAAAACTTTATAAATAAATCACTTTAAAATTGTAAAAAAATGAAATCACAAATCTTGAAATTTTTTTTTTAAGACAATATTGTCCTTAATATGTATTATGGATAATAGTAATTAAATAATAAAATAAATAATATCTTAGTTTAATTGTGTTTTTTATTTTATGATAGAGATTTCTGGTAAGACAGGGTCCAATTTTTAGTTTTATAAAATTAAGTGGGATGAAAAACACACTCACACATTATATATATATACACACACACACAAAGATTTTCAAAAAAAAAATTTATAAGATAATTTCATTCCTTTGGGAATAAGTCCTGAAAGTTTCATTAAAATTTGACAATTATTTGATTTTTGCAAGTATTTCCAAATTAACATGTTTTCACTGCAAAAAAAGACGCTAAAATTTGTTATGCAAATTTATAGTACATCTGCTTTTAATCTAAATTTCAAATGTTCTGAAAAGGATTAAAACATTTAATGAAATATTCAAAAAATACTTTGATCTTTTCCCTTAATAAAGATTTTAATGATAAAACTTTGTTTTCATTAAGTTTGGAGCATTTTTTTTTCATCTCTGTATGCAATTTTTTTTAATAATTTTTGTATATTTATATATTCTTTATCATGCAAGGCACCACTGAAAGGAGAGGACTCCAAAGCAAAAACTGGATGGACAATGTCAAACAATGGACAATGACAAAACCAGAATTGCTGATGGCTGCCGTTGATAGACTGTTGTGGAGGAGATTCATTATAAGGCTTTTGCATTCCAACCCCCACTACTATGATGATGATGATGATGATACTCTTTATATCTTATTGTTAATAAACAAAATGCCAAGTCTGATACAGAAAGAAATTAAAAGTGGGTTTTGTATGTACCATACTTTAAAATATAGTATCGTGCCATAAATTCATTTAGTTGAATTATTTTAAAAAATCTGTAGAAAATTAATTTTAGAATACTTTCACAAAGCTAATTTTGCAACAAAATTAAGAAATCATATATATATATATATATAAATGGATGAATTTTCAAAGTTAAAAAATAAAGTTTACAAACACTGGAACAAATTTAAGACTGGAAAAAAAAAAAAAAAAAAAAAAAAAAAGGAAAAATTGACTTTATGTTAACTTTAAAGGCATTTGACAATTAAATTCTGCTTGGAGTTGACACATGATCAGCCTTATCACATTAAGATAATTTAAATATAGAGTAAATTTTAATATAAAACTAAATCAATAGGACAAAAATGGCTAAAAACCAGTTTTATCCCCAATTAGCCAAGTTTATTAATTTTTTTTCAAAAAAAGTATACATCTATCCAGTTTAATTCAAGAATCTGAAAGCAAGGTGGGGAACTGGATAGCAGAATATTCATATAGATGGCTAGTCTTTTAATTTAAGATTTGCAAAAAAGTTTCCCAACAAATGACAGAAGCAAGGTTCTTTTTATAAATTTTATTACTATTAGATCATATAAATTTTCACTAGAAGCTCAGCAAATAATTCCTATCAGAATAATCAATATTTTTTTAATTTTCTTTTTACAAAACTGAAATCACTTGTCATTTTATTACTTGAATGTTATTTAGTAATGCTTAACTTATCAGAAAACTGCATACAAGTAGATCTACTGTCAATACAGTAATTAACTGTGTTTTCTTATCCTTATGCTCACAAATTAATAAGCTTATTGGTTATTTATGGCAATACAATACTCACTCATTAGGCACTGGTGTTAACATTAACATGCTGCTAAATAACATACTTATCAAAAATATTCAACGTAGATGTTACTAAGTAAGATGACTGATAAGGTATTCTGCTTTCCCTTTAGGTGAATATATATATCTATAATTGAGATTTTATGTTGGTCCTATATTTTACTACTGCTCTTTGGTCAATAATAGGCAGTTTTCCAATTTCTTTCTGAGAATTTATTTTATAAATTGAATAATAGTCAACAGAAGCAAAACAAAATACAATCAATATATATATATATATATATATATATTACATACATACAATTGTTGACAACAAAGACAACGAAAGTGATCCAAATAAATCAATGAACAAATCAAAAGTACTGCAGAAAGAAGCCTTCTAAAAAATTCTGATGTTCAGTCAAACTTCAGGTGGGTTGGGCAACTTCAAAATCATCATTATGCCAGTCCCATACTTAGACATTATAGCTCCTGAGTAAAGTAAAAATACTAAAATAGCTGGCTGCTCATTTCTAAGTATGCCTGTTTGTTAGAGTGGCTAGCTTATCCCTGTTGCAGACACCTGTTCAGATACAATAATGTTTCTTCTACACCCAAAGCTAGCCTGTAGATTATAATGCAACAATGCTGAGCAGATCTTTCTGCAAGAGAGCACATCATCTGACATGATCAACAGTTTGAACAGGGCCAATACACTCAAACTGGGTTATAATGACTTCTAACTTCATGCTAGCACAACCTAGCCTCTGAACAGTTCCATTTACCCAATTTTACTCACAAGGCAACTGGTGTTGTAGCTTTTAGGCACTTTCCAAAGGTGCCATATGCTGTCATCACCTCCCCATGACAATAACATCACCAAGTCACCTCATGAAAAATTAAACATAAAAATTAAATTTATGTACTTGATTTATTTTAATATCTCCAATTTATTTGTAGCTCACATCTTGGGCTGTCCCACTTGTTGAAAATTATACATTCGGTTTTCTTAGTCCCTTCTTCCTTTACTTTTTTTTACTATCTTGCTGCCGTTTTCTGCGTCTACGTATTATAGAAATGTTAAGATTGTATCCTCCAATAATAAATCCTGGTAGGTTCTTCATCCAAGATTAATAAATTTTTTTTTTTTTAATATGAAAAAAATATTTTTAAGGCAAATAATATTTTTATGTTACAGATAACTAACTTGTTTCTAGTTACCTAAGCTATATTTCTTTTTAACATAACGTAACAACAACTAAAAGACGAGCAAGCTTAACTCAACTGTCATTCAAGGTTAGCAACTTGAAGAAAAATGCCAGGAAAAATAGGTGTGGCGTCACCGCAATTTTATAGAAACAGTCAAAATTTCATAACACACTAAAGGATCACAAGTGTTCTTTTATCCGATTTGTTTTACTTTGGTTTTTAAACTCTCAAGCGTTCTTAAATTTTATGTTCCTGGAAATTTAGCAGGTTGACTGGTAAATTGGAGTCATATAACGCTTCGGCTTACAAAATTATTACATAATAAACAAGATGGATTTAATTTGAAGATTAAAAAAATAAACATCCATTAAAAAGATATAAAAAAAATTATTGACAATGTTCTGGTATATGAGTACTTATTACTTCATTTCACGAAACAGTGTATTGATGAGTACGTACACACTTCTTGCAGCGAGTATTGAATTTCTGCTTTTTTTTTTTTTAAATGTTCAAATTTTCTTAAAATTAAAAATATTATTACAGAGAAAAAATGTCCACCCCTACATTTATCTTCTTCATTGTTATGTAATAATACGTTGTGAAACTGGAGTTGAAAAATTACTACTCCCAATCAAGACATGTTCTTACGAAATCGTTTTGAAAACATTGATTCAAAACCAGTACACTAATGAATTTGCATTAGTACGTAAGTTTTAATATGGGTATTTGTTATTTTTTCCAGTTGATCGTGATTTCACTTGCTTAAAAAAATCATAAATCAAAAAGAGCCTGAATAAGAAAGGCTAATTTTACGTGTTTCGCTTTTATAGCCTCCCCTTTTTAACACGCTCAAAACAGCATGTTTTGTTTCCTTTACGACGTACGTGTTTTAAACAACTGCGTCTTTTTTTTTCTTCAATTATATAATAATTTTAAATCTTTTTAATTATAATTCATAAATCACAAACTGGAATTGTTTTTACACAGAATATTAATAAACAAAACAAAAAAAAAAAATGAAGCTATCATGCCAAAGAGAAAATTGAAAGTTAAAAATTTGAAATTTCACTTACGAATAAAATTTGACTCTAAAAGATTCAATCGGTAAGATGAAAATAAATAAATTTTTTTTTTACCTTCCTTAGAATGCTTACCTTGGAACCTTATTTTTATCAAATCTAATGGATGCAGTACCAGTGTAGACAAGACACCACCACTTACACCGGCTACTAGATGCTCCATATCTCTCCATTTTAACAAAGGCCCCACTTCTGTAATCTTTGAATTTGAAGTGGACAACCCACCAAACAATCGACTGTTACTGTTGTTGCTATTAACGCTACTGTTGTTGTTACTAGCGGTAGAGTTCTGTCCGGCCACTTTTGATGTTACATTAGAAGAAGCATCCATCACTGCTATAGCAGTAGCGGCATTGGCAACTTTAGACATGCTACTCGATGGAATCCCTGAATCAGGAAGCCTAATAACGCTATATCATAAATAATGAGTAAATATAGAAAAGTAATCCTTAGTCTCTTGACTCTGTAGGTTCGCATCAATAAAGTACCAACACGATAGTACGACCTCCATTATAGTTTATTAACTCGTACGAATAAGAACAGTTGGAGCTTAAATATTATGAACGATATTATTGGTTAATACTTTCAAGGTCTTCCGATCTGATATGTGTGCTTAATTTCCATTGGCTTTCCACACTAACAAATCAACAGCATAGTATCAACATACTACGACTTAAACAAGGCATTTTTATAAGACAAAATTAAAAGCATAAAAGAAATAAAATTTATACAAATAGTTTTACATGGCAATAATTGATTTGTAATTTTAGCTTTTAAAACTTTGCTGTTAATTATTTTTCTAATAAAAATCAGCTTTATATGTTCTTTTTTTTTTTGCTAATTATATAATTAATTGTGACTAAGATAATCTAACTTAGATTATCAAAACTCTTAGATTCTAAGACTTTTGATAATTATAAATATTTATTTCTTGTTATTAAACATATCCAAAAGATAATTAAAAGTACAAAAAATCATTTTCAACAAAGCTACTTAAAATAAGTTATAGTGAATATAAAATTAAAATATTTAGCATATTTTTATTCACAATTATTTTTTTTCATTTCTTATCAAGAAAGAAAAACTTATCTCTGAATTACCATTTTGGGAAAGACAGTCGAGTGTTTTCCTGTGGTCTTCTCTGTGATTTTGAATTCAAAGTAGTCTTTCTCCTAGATTGGCTGCTACCCAAGGCTAGAGAGCCTAGCATACCTTACTATACATATCTGGTGGGAAAGAAGAGAGGGATTCACACCTTTCCAATGAGCATTAATACAAAAGTGAACACAATAGACTAGGCAAGAATTTAAACTCAGCTTACTTTCTGCACTGATAACCATTATGCTACATACACCCACTTCACTTCTTGGTTTTAAGCAAAATTTACTTTTTTCATTAAGTAGAAACTATACATATCACTATATATATAAATAATAATAAAAGCAACTCAAAAATATATTTTTGTAAAAAAAGAAATTACTTTGTTAATATAGAAAAGTAATCCTTAGTCTTTTGACTATATGGGTTTGCATCAGTAGAGTACCAACATGACAGTACAACATTCTCCACATATTGTTCATATTAATGAAAATAAATTTTGTGTGTGTGTGTCTGATAAATTCATCAGATATAAAAATGCAGGCACCAGTTATAATTATGATTATGCACCAACAGGAAAATACTGAAATGCTGAGATTTTTTTTTAAACATATCTGAGTATATACTCTAAACAATTTCCCTCATTTTCCTTTTGATTTTGCTTTTATCACTTTCAGTAAGTATCCCACATTTTGATAATAGAAGATATGCTAAAAAAGGTGAAATGTTGTAAGAACCTGGATGCATATTTTCTGTGGATGATCTCTATACTTTCACCATAGTAAATTGCTTTCTCTTTTAATTAAAGCAGCATTTTTTCAATCAAATTATGGTCAGACTTGTTACAGTAACTAATGTATTGAATATGTTGTTTTTTTAAAAGATCTTTTTCGTGATATCCTTTATTTAAATTCCTCAAGGTTTCTCCTAGTCCTTGTAGCAATTATTACAGGTGATAGAGTAGATTCCTCCTTCAAGTTTTAGCCTATTATTATTTTGTTTTGTATTAATTCTCTTATTGTTTTCGAAGTAGTTGTAACAAATTTTATCTTAAGCTTAGATAAATTCTTTTCAATTGTAGATGTGATTGAGTTGGTAGGTAAAATATTATTTTAGCCCATTGGAGTCCTAAAGAATGAAACATTTTACACCAAATTTTTACCACATTGTCATTGTACTCAGCTTTTTCTAGGATCTATCTTGTCCTTGTAAAATTACTTTACTGGAGTCTTCACTAACTCTCAATTTTACAAAATATCATACTACCCTCAGATTGAATTCTCCAATCAAATTAAGCCATAATAAACTTTCACTAACACGATGAATGTGCCATAATAATGACACCTTAGAGGACAATAAACCATTCATTGTTATTCTTTTAACCCAGTTTTTTACATTAACTTTATTACTCTTTTTTACCACAATTTAATTTCATAGCATCCACATTTATGGCAACTCTTAAGTCAAGTACAAATAACCAACCATAACTCTTCTACAAAAATTTCTAGTACAAAAAATTATTTAATGATTTTTTAATTCAAGTAATTCATTTTGAGTTAAAATTTTCATGAAATACATATATCCTTTAACCTCTCTGAAAATATACTAACAAAAAATACAATTGCAATACCATAAAGAATGATGCTAGTTTAGACCCAAGTACAGTCTGTGCATGATATTCTGACAAAAGTTTTCATGTATTGTGTGATGTAACATGTGTCTGAACTTTAAACAGCAATGCATGCTGTGATAAGGTTCAGTATGATGAAAGAGTTCAGTGCAAACAAGTGTCATGCCATGAAGATTTGTGGAAGACAGAAATAAAATTGATAAATAACATAATAATTGTTTATAACAACATCAATAATGTTGATTATGCTTATGATGATTTTCAACATTTCCTCATGTGACTGGAAGTGCTTACAATCATCATAATTGTAATCAACATTATTGATGTTGTTATAAATGACCCCTTCTTAAGGTAATTTATTTTCTTTATTAATTTATTCCCACTTTTCCAAATTACAAAATAAATAATTACAAATTAAAGGTTGTTTTGGTTACAGTCCAAGGGTGATCATTCATTCACTTTGTGAAATCAAACAAATATTTTGGAGTTTGTATTGTTCATACACACTAAGTTTTTCCAGTACTTTCTCTTGTATTATCATTTGTTTGAAAATCCTTGTCATGATCATTAATTGGTTTCTTTCTCAAAAGTCTATTTTCAAAAACTTCTTAATTCTTTAGAAATCCTCTTAATTAGTTTTCATTATATACAACCTGTTGTCTGTGTCTGCTGACTTGATCGTTCCTTCAGTGTTCCAATATTTTTCTTTATCTAATTTTATTCTAACTCTATCTCCTCTTTTTAGAGGTGGTAAATTTAAGGCCATATTTTCCAAGTTGGAATGAATTGTCAGCTCATGACAATTTACTATGATTTCAGGACAGAATTGTCATACTTGAGAAACTTAGACCAGAATTCTGACACCATGTCTCACTGGATGTAGGGTAGAAAAATAAATTATGAGACTAGCAGCTGAAAATTTGAATCAACACAAAGACAACAACAACATCAATAATATTAATCAGGATTATGATGATTGTAAGCACTTCCTGTTCCACTAGGGAATACTGGGAGCAAAACAAATTGAGTGGCAGTTTGAATAAAACAGTTGCTAAGTTTACATCTTTATCTTGATTCAATTTTTCATGGGTCAGTAATTTATCTTTCCACCTTAAGCCCAGTGAAACAATAATAATGAATAATAAATAAAGAAAAAGAAATAAATTTTCCCATGATGTTAAGAGTAAACTAGAAATATGATTACCCCATTTGGCTTGGCTTTGTTATTAGGTGGTACTGTTGAAGTCTAGAAAAAGATATTTCTTGCCTTGATCTCTTTTTCTTTGTTGCTCTAAGATGTAGAATCACATGGTAATTACATTCCCACTGGGAAATGTTAGTTTCTCCAGTTCACTGATGACTGAACTCTCTTTTTGCATTGTGAAAGTCAAGTTTTATCTTTGGTCGTGTCATTGTAATGATGCTAATATTTACTTACTCTTAGTTCTGGACCAAGAAGAAAAAAAACGGAATCCTATATCATTCCCACTACTACTTGATGAGCCAAATGTAGGCACCTTAATATGCTTTTGCACTGGGAGGTTGGTATTACTACCCTCCTGTTTTCTTGTCATACCTGAGGCGGTTACAAACTTACCAATATTCCCAGATTGGAATGACAGTTTGGAAAACTGTTGTCTGTGGTCTTGCTTAACAAGATGCACTGTGTGTCTTTCTGACCAGCAAAGCGAATGTGGACAGGGGAAGTTATGGCAGGGTTACTATCTAATTGAGATGTGAGGGCTGTCGATCTCGTTGCTGCACAAGTCTCATCTGATTCATCGATGTCTATAGAGGAGAGTTCTATTGGGAATGTATCGAGTAGGCTTTGTACTGTAGTAACTGGATTGTGGGAAATTAGCATCAGAGGCCCTATGCCATTTTCCTGGGTGAAACAATATCTCAAGCTTTTCTCCTTGAGTCGGAATAGGCATGGGTTGTGAATTTTGCTGAGATCTCAATCACCAAAAAGTCCTTTGAGTGGCTCATGGTCGGTCACTACTATAACGTTTGGGCAACCCAGTATGAACATGTGGCATTTTTCAAGTGCCCAGTTGATAGCTGCCGTTCGCCTTCTATGGGTGCATATCTTTGTTCAGCATCAGTACAAAATATGCTTCCAGCAAACACAAGGTATCAGCCTTCAGGACAACAGACTGCGGCCTTCTCAATTGCACATGTGCAGTGCTTCTGAAGAAGTAAAAATCCCATACCATCTTTACTCCAGTCAGGAGCTAAGCAGGTAACTCTGTTGATGTCAAATATTGAGACACCCTGCTTTACTAGCTTAACAATAACCTGCTTTGATTCCTGAAAGGCTTTCTCAAGGGTCTGGTTCCAGATGAATCTTGAATTCTTTTTGACAAGGTCCTGAAAAGGTAGCATAATGGACTTAATGAATATGCCCAGGTAAGTTGGTTTACCAGACCTAACCAAGATCTTGCATCAGTGATGGTTTTTGGAACAGGGAAATTTAAGATGGCAGTTATTTGAATATTTTAGTTATTCCCCCAAACTAAACAGTGTCCTTACAAAATTGGAATTTGTCTTTGCTGAGTACAATCACATTTTGTACACATCTCATTAGAAAATCAAAGATATGATAGAATGCCTCTTTGATCTTGGTGTTATAGAGCAAGGTATCATCAACCAATTTGATTTTCCTGGCAATGTCTTTTATAACTTCATCGTATCTACGGGTGTATGCATCACCAGATGCCAAGTAGCCTTGAGGCATCCTACGGTACGCAAACCTTCCCCACTCTGTGATAAAAGTTGTGAGTGGTTGGGACTCCTCATCTAAAAATGTAACAGTTTTAAAAAAAAAATGTGTATTTTTCTTTATTTGTTCTAGCATTGTAGATGGAAGAATGGAATCATATTTTTAGTACATTGTTTGTTAACTTTAAAAAAGACAAATATGTGAATAAAAAGCAAAAACAAATTCTGCAATTTATGGAGAAATTATTTTGCATGATCAAATGTATCAAAAATGGTTTACAAAATTGAGTAGACCAACTTAGACTGATTTACAATGAAATTATAACATTCCTTGAGAATAATCATCATTATACAGTATGGGAGAGAGTCAGTATATTCATTCAAATAACCAAAATCATTTGCACCAACTTTGTTATGTTAGTCACTTTAATGCGCAGCTTCCATATAAGTTAAACAAAAAAAGAAAACTAATGGAGCATATTTCTATGTGCAATCCATTAATTAAATGTAATGAATATATTTCCCTTTTGAAACAAATCATAATGGTTGATGAAAAGAGGATAATTTACAATGTGGCAACTTGTGCAAAAATCTGCAAACATACCAAAAGCCAGTCTTCATCCAAAGAATTTGATTGCACATGTAGAGTTTGACCAGGAGACAGGCTCATATGTGTCATCTAACAAAAATAGTATTGTGGAGACAGAAGCAACACTGGTCCCATTTTCTCCAAAGCCTGACCCCAGAAATCCTGAAGATATTCCAGGTAATCAAAGCACTCGGTTGAAGATCTTCCCAGACAGTGATGCCATGGGAGGACCCAAGCACCTACATTGCATGGGTCTCAAGGAAAGTAACTTGATCCCATCCAAAAAAGTTATTCGTGCAGTAGGGGGATCAACCTTTATAAGCCAGGGATGACCACCTGTTCAGTTCGATGGTGGAGAAATGTCAATAAAGCAAGCCTTGTATATCTGCAATAAGATCGATAAGCTATATTTTAGCAAGGCCACCTGTATTGATGTAGGCATACTGTCTCCTCACTCCCCCACACCTATGACTATGACAGTCCAAAGCAAAGTAAATTGGATGCCTAATGATCATACAGCAGTTGTGTGCCTCCCCAATATGGAGCAAAAGCAATCCACAAACTTTCAACTACCAATTCACCTTGATGACCGACCCCCTTCCAAGCAAATGAAGAATATGTGGAGAACCTGAAAAAATAGTTACTAGAACAATTTGCTAATTTAGCATTCAAGTGCTACCTCAAATAGCTCAGCATGGTTGGTGTTTTGCTCAAGGGTCTTTAACAAGCTGGCCTTTGCTAGTAGATCTGCTTGGAGCGCATCTTTTGCTGTGCCTCTGACCAGCTGGTCTTTGATATAGATATCAGATAGGTCATGACTGCAAATGGGATATGCGAAGTCACAATCCTGCGCTGCACCTCTGAGGCAGGCAACAAATTGCTGGACCGATTCACCTTGTCCTTGAGAAATTGAGGCAAAACACACTCTATGAACCATGGGGTTTGATTTTTATGTGACTAATGCCTGATTTTTGCAGATTTTTGCACAAGTTGCCACATTGTAAATTATCCTCTTTTCATCAACCATTATGATTTGTTTCAAAAGGGAAATATATTCATTACATTTAATTAATGGATTGCACATAGAAATATGCTCCATTAGTTTTCTTTTTTTGTTTAACTTATATGGAAGCTGCGCATTAAAGTGACTAACATAACAAAGTTGGTGCAAATGATTTTGGTTATTTGAATGAATATACTGACTCTCTCCCATACTGTATAATGATGATTATTCTCAAGGAATGTTATAATTTCATTGTAAATCAGTCTAAGTTGGTCTACTCAATTTTGTAAACCATTTTTGATACATTTGATCATGCAAAATAATTTCTCCATAAATTGCAGAATTTGTTTTTGCTTTTTATTCACATATTTGTCTTTTTTAAAGTTAACAAACAATGTACTAAAAATATGATTCCATTCTTCCATCTACAATGCTAGAACAAATAAAGAAAAATACACATTTTTTTTTTAAAACTGTTACATTTTTAGATGAGGAGTCCCAACCACTCACAACTTTTATCACAGAGTGGGGAAGGTTTGCGTACCTTAGGATGCCTCAAGGCTACTTGGCATCTGGTGATGCATACACCCGTATTACGATGAAGTTATAAAAGACATTGCCAGGAAAATCAAATTGGTTGATGATACCTTGCTCTATAACACCAAGATCAAAGAGGCATTCTATCATATCTTTGATTTTCTAATGAGATGTGTACAAAATGTGATTGTACTCAGCAAAGACAAATTCCAATTTTGTAAGGACACTGTTTAGTTAGGGGGAATAACTAAAATATTCAAATAACTGCCATCTTAAATTTCCCTGTTCCAAAAACCATCACTGATGCAAGATCTTGGTTAGGTCTGGTAAACCAACTTACCTGGGCATATTCATTAAGTCCATTATGCTACCTTTTCAGGACCTTGTCAAAAAGAATTCAAGATTCATCTGGAACCAGACCCTTGAGAAAGCCTTTCAGGAATCAAAGCAGGTTATTGTTAAGCTAGTAAAGCAGGGTGTCTCAATATTTGACATCAACAGAGTTACCTGCTTAGCACCTGACTGGAGTAAAGATGGTATGGGATTTTTACTTCTTCAGAAGCACTGCACATGTGCAATTGAGAAGGCCGCAGTCTGTTGTCCTGAAGGCTGATACCTTGTGTTTGCTGGAAGCATATTTTGTACTGATGCTGAACAAAGATATGCACCCATAGAAGGCGAACGGCAGCTATCAGCTGGGTACTTGAAAAGTGCCACATGTTCATACTGGGTTCCCCAAACGTTATAGTAGTTACCGACCATGAGCCACTCAAAGGACTTTTTGGTGATTGAGATCTCAGCAAAATTCACAACCCATGTCTATTCCGACTCAAGGAGAAAAGCTTGAGATATTGTTTCACCCAGGAAAATGGCATAGGGCCTCTGATGCTAATTTCCCACAATCCAGTTACTACAGTACAAAGCCTACTCGATACATTCCCAACAGAACCCTCCCCTATAGACATCGATGAATCAGATGAGACTTGTGCAGCAATGAGATCGACAGCCCTCACATCTCAATTAGATAGTAACCCTGCCATAACTTTCCCTGACCACATTTGCTTTGCTAGTCAGAAAGACACACAGTGCACCTTGTTAAGCAAGACCATAGACAACAGTTATCCTAACAGTCATCAAGCAAAACTGCCTACAATCTAGAAATATTGGGAAGTTCATAACCGCCTCAGGAATGACAAGAAGACAGGAGGGTAGTAATACCAACCTCCCAGTGCAAAAGCATATTAAGGTGCCTACATTCAGCTCATCAAGTAGTAGTGGGAATGATATAGGGTTCAGTTTTCTTTTTCTTGGTTCAGAAGTAAGAGTAAGTAACTATTAGCATCATTATAATGGCACAACCAAAGATAAAGCTTGACTTTCACAATGCACCTGAGGAACTTAGTACAGACAGTGGGCCGTAATTCTCAGCTTACTCATTCCAAAAGTTCCTAAAAACCTGGGCTGTTAAACAAAAAAAATTTCATTAGTGGCCTATCCCCAGTCTAACAGGCAAGCAGAGTTAGCAGTCAAGGCTGCAAAAAGACTCATAAAGGACTGCACCAGACACCAGGGTTCCTTGAACAATGATATGGCAGCATGAGCAATTCTGCAATATAGAAACACCCCTATCCAAGGCATTTGGCTTATCGCCAGCACAACTCCTGCTTCATAGACGTCTTCAGGATTTTATCCCATCACACCTACACTTATATAAACCACACCCTCAGTGGATAGCTGCAGCCCAAAAATGTGAAAAGACATTATCCAAACACAATGCAAGCCTCATCGAGAGGTATAAATCATATTGCACATGCCCTCCCGTTTCCATTCAAAACACAAATAGCCATCAATGAGACATAACTGGGCAAATAGTAGAGACGCTTCAGAACCGTCAATATAGGATTAGAGTTGCAGGATCAGGTAGAATAACCCTGCGGAACCATAGATTCCTAAGGAAACTTGAAGCACTTGTAATCAAGACCCCTATACTAAGTGCCTTACCTGTGTCCCCTCAACCGACAATTACAGATATATGTAGGCCATATCAACCTGCCAAAAGAATCAGGAAATCGCGGCATTACATTGCGAAGTGACCTGGCATCTCAGGGCCCTACTCAGTCACCGCCATCAAAAACCAGGATCCCCAGGGCACTATCCCGATTACTCTCATACAATCGACCAGGCAATAAGGAACTGATTCCTTCCCAACAGCCACTATGTCTCCGCAATGGGGAGAGGAGGAAGATGTAGAAGTCAAATGACTTACCTGCTAATATGGCTGCCTTCTTGTGTCTCCTTGTAAAGGCAAGCCAGCTAATCTACCTCATTTATAGGAGAGTACCTGTGTGTCAGACCACTTGCAAGTTAACCAATATTCGACTAAGAGCATATCAAATTAGTCTGATAATGGGCATAATATTCAATAATGATATTATTACACTGCATGTTTCTTTAGTGGCCATGCAAAAAATGTTATAGCTTGATTGGGAAGTTTTCATTTTACTACTATATTTATTAGATATTGTACTTTCAGATTACTAAATGTTCCAATTTTTACAGCTTTCTTTTCATGAAAGAAAATCTCAATTCCCTAGAAAAATGCAAATGGCATCTAGATCAGTTCTTTAAGAAAAACTGGAAAGAGAGAGATTATTAAACTGACTTATAAAAATAGTAATCTTTATTAATTTAACTTGAGATATAATAGGCATTTGTGTTTATGATTATCTACTGCAACTTTAATGAATATTCCTTTTAGTTTATTGATTATGATCAGTTAACTAAAAACTGTACTAACTAATAATTACATGTATGGTTCTCAGTAAATGTATGACTAAAAATGGTGAGAAGAACCGAAGGTGAAAGAATATGACTGTAAGCTTAAAGAAGAGACTGTAGTGATAGAGAAATAAATAAATGAAAATAGATAACAAGAGCAAAATTTCATCATCATTAAAAATAAATGGATAATAAAATTTGCCAAGCAAAGATAACCAACCAATCAGAAAGCTTCTTTTCAAAGTGGATCTATAGATGTGTATACAAGGGTGGGCTGAAAAGTTCATAGGCTGACGATAAAGGAATAATGCTAGAGTTGTGAAATCTTGGATGCATCAATTTCAACACTTCTTATGAAAGTTAAATAAATAATAACAAGGAGACCAAAACTTTCACCAGATATATATTTGGAATCGCTACACTATAAAGTCATATTTCCACAAACTAATCAGTAACACATCTGACAAGCATATGATAGCATGGTCTGACGAACAAATCAGAATCATCCTAACCAGAACACGAACATCATAGGCTAGCAAGCCAATCAGAGATAAATTCTGTTCTCAATCAGGATATGAGTTCATGGATCATGAGCCAATCAGAAGCCAAGTGGCAGTTTTGAAACATATTTTTGCCTTTTAAGGAAATAGCATAAATTTATACAACCTACATACTTAAAAAAAGGTTGTATAAATTTTTTATGCATCCTACATAGTTAAAATTTGGCAGGAACTTGTCTTGCAATTGGTTCTCATGAATTAAAGTATTTGAAAGTTTTGGTTTCATGGTTAAAAAGCTATTTATTGAAATTTACCAAAATTGTTCGAAAAAATTACTGGTCACAACAGGCTAAAAATTGGCATAAAATTGTGGGACAGAAAAGTTAATATGAGGTGGTGCGGAAAAGGTCTTGGCATGTTCCAGTTCCAAAAATCTGACATCAGAATATTTTAGGAATCCCTTCTTTGTCAAGCTGAGAAATTTTCAGCATCCCTTGTAAAATGTAATAACATTAACACAAAACATAAAAAATATCTTATTTTTATTAGGTTTTAGCTGTTATATATATTAATTCATTTTTTCTGATGTTCTACAAATGATCTCAAAGAATAATCTTTCATAGCACTTTTTGCTTCTTAGTAAATCTGGCCATCCTGTGAAACTGTTGTCTAACATTATTGAAATGGAATGCTAAGTAGACAAGAATGAGCATGTCCAACATTTTCTCTTTGCTACTAAAGTGGCTCAGATTTGTGCTGTGTATGGAGATGAAATGCTTCAAAACAACTAAATGGTCAATGCTAAACTGTATGTCAAACAGAGGCTCAAAAAAGCAATTCAGCTGAAATGATCTAATAGTGATACAGTGTGAGTATTCGCCCTCACGTCACTAACATGACTAAACACACAATTAAAGAGTTGGGAAGTTCTGCCACACCCACAATATTCTCCTGATTTTGCACCTTCAGACTATCACCTTTTTTAATTACTTTCTAACAATTTGAGACATGTTCAACAATGATGTTGAGCTTAAAACAGAGTTTGATGAATTTTTTTAGTCAAAATATAGTGATTGAATCTTTAAGTCATTAAACATTTAGCGGATTGTTAGCAGGATGTTGTAAGCAATGAAGGGGAATACATTGTTGAATGATTCATCAGAACTATTAATAAATAACAAGTATTAAAAGTTAATTGTAATATATTTTTTAGTAAAATGATTTCTTGTTAAATTAGATTTTAGATTGTTCATACTATGTGATGTAATGAATATGCATACACCTGGGTTCCCACTCATAGTAATATGATTGGCTGGTGTCAGCCATAAATAGAGACTGATGTGGAGGTACATCGCCTACGCCTATCGCGTAGTCCAGATCTGCTTTTGTTAGACCATTATACTGTCATTTTGAGAATCATTTGTACTGTCTACTGCTGTTCTTCCATTAAGTTTTGATTCATTTTTACCATTTTTCTTACGTTCGTTTTGACTGTTTTGTAAAACTTTAATTTTTTCCTTTTTAATTCCTTACCCTCACCATTTTTTATTTTTTTGCTATTATTCTTTTATTATTTAATTTTGATTTTCTCTTATAGCTTATTTTCATTTTTTAAAATTTATTTTCTTCTCATACCCACCTTCCCAGAGTTTATCTGTTTATTTTTCTATGTATTAATATTTCTGTTGATGTCAGACTTTTATTTTTTCTTTGTTTTACTATGTGATATTTGTTACGTGTTAATTCATTCTTTATTTTTTTTCCTTTTTAATATCTGTTAATTGTTCTGTTTTTTAATTGTTTAATTTTTCTGTGTTTATATTTATCCTAACTGTTTGTGTTTATTTTAGTCTAACTTGTCCGTTTTCTATATTCGTTTATTGGCAAACCTTTTTTTTTTTTGGCCATTTTGGATTTCTTTGTTTAGTTAATACGTATTGTTTCGTATTTGTGTTTGTAACCTGTCCTTTTTACGTTAATATTTTGATATAAAAAAATTTTTTTTGTTGTAGTTTACCTTATTTTGTGTAATTTATTTGTGTCTTCATTCCTATAACGTTTGTTTTTGTGTTTTTCATTTGAACTGTTTTAATTTTGTTTGTGACCAATTGTTCATGTCAAGTACTTTTTACTGTATTGTTTATTTATTTACCATATTTAATTGTATTTTTTGTTGATTGAAAGAAGTTTTGTGACTATCGTCTTAATTTTGTTTTCGCTTCTGGCAAACTTTTGTTTATTAACCATTTTTTTTTGCTGTTTTATTTCTTTTATGCCTATAGACGTCCCTTGTTCATGTCCATTCACGTATTATATTTAAAAAAAAATGTGGGAAAAACACCCTGAAAATTACGTCGTTTCTCATTAAAAGTAAGAAAAAAATGTTAGTCGACTATAGAAGGTCCATAAAAAACACTTATTTTCTGTCAAAAAACACCCACCTGACAAATACAGCAGAGACGAGTACCCATTTTGCAGAGTACATCCTGTGATAATGAAGAAAACCAGACAACTAAAAATGCAGAAGCCAAAAATGGCCAAAATGTAAAATCCAGAAATATGGAGGCCAATAATGGCCAGAATAAGGAAAAAGATAATGTTGAGGCCAGGGAATCGCCCTCTTGTCTCTTAGAAGACCCCCAGGAATTAAGAAAGATTGAAAAAAGAATAGTATTGGTTTTCATTGTGGACAAGCGTTTGCGCAAAATTTCTCGCTCGACGAATGACACAGTGATAAAATCACTGGAATCTTTGGGGTTCAAGCCACTCAGAATCATTAAAGGAGCCGGTTATTTCATGTGGGACGTATTACTACCCACACTGGAAGACTGTGTTGCTGCTTCAAGTCGTGACTTGATAACCAAAGACCTAATATTACGCACAGAGTATGAAGGCCGAATAAGGACCAGCGTCGCAATAAACGAGGTCCCTCCTCAGGTTATTGGAGAACACCTGGCTGCTTTCCTATCGTAGTATGGCGAGATACTAGGCACTTCCTGCGATATCCTGAACGGGAGGTGGAGTTTCGAAATATTGTTAGACGAAAAGCTTTCCTCTCCATCCCCAATTGTCTGGAAGTAGGGAGCTTGAGGTTGCCGGTCATTGTGACTGGCCGCAAACCGGTATGGTAGTGCGGAGAGACTGGACACATCTACTCTTCTTGCCCAGAGAAGAAGGCCTCTGGAAGTCAAGCTCTAGTAGACCAAGATCCTCCTCTGACCGCGTCTTTACCTACCGCCTCGCCTGTAATGGGCATGCCAGTTTCTGGGACCGGTACAGTTAAACCTCTGTTTGGCGCAACATCCAAGGCCACATTCCCCACACAGCCTTCGTCCGCTGCTAGTGCAGTTGTGAAAAAGAGGGAGGGGGAATGGCTGGTTGCTGGTAAGGCCAGAGGGAAGCGCCAGACAGCGGGTCCCATGAAGCCCCAAGGGCGAAAGGCACATACAGCCCCACTCCCTCTGGCAACGTTAGGGGCGACGCCCCGGCCTCAAAACAACTTTTCAAGGAACGACAAATAAAGTATGACCCGGGCTATGAAAAAACTGAAAAGATTAAGGAATTAAAAAAAAAATAGACGTTCAGAAACAAACCCTGCCCAAATCTCCTACTCCTTCAACGTCCGCTGTTCCATCCACACCGTCTCCCAAGAAACAACCTTCCCCTCTGGCAACACCTAAACCAGTTCCCCTCAGCAGAAATCCCAGCCCTTACCGACAAAACTTCGGCTACACCCCTCTTCATACTCCCAGACCTTCCCCCGTTAAAAAATATCATCCTATGCCTCTCCCAGTCCTTCCCCAGTTAAACAAAGATCCACCTACACCCCTCTTCACACTACTAGTCTTCCCCCGTTAAAGATGTTGAAATGACTCCTCCTTCCAAAAGACAAAGAAGCCCCACTCAGGAGCTTAAAGACAAGCGTAAAAAATCGCAATGGCATATATAAAACTCGGGGGTGGATGTGTGTCGTATCTCCCCGGCACAAGCCGAGCGAACAAAAGACTATGGGAATCGCATTAAGGACCTAAAGTACTTGCTTTCCATCAGGCAGTATGCCGATTTAGATGTGGAGAATCCTTACAATTTCCCGCATGCCCAAAGGGTTCTCACGGTCATAAGAACTGGGACTGGTGCCAAACAAGCATGGGCGATGTTAGACGAGGCAATCGGATCATACAGATTGTCTTTGCCCATAGCTATTGTGCAAAATAAGCAGCTCAAGCATTTAAAACAATTTTGTGCAGGGAGGGTCCCAGTTTTATTTCACCCCACCCTCTATAGAGCGCTTAAATTGACATTTCCCTGGGATATCAGCGGAATCTCTCAAGACGGTACCAGCAAGACTGGGTCATGGGTCTATGGGTGAGGCTGTCGGTATCCTCACCCCGACCATGTTCAAACCAGTGTCCCAACTCTAAATAGGTCTGATAATGGCACTCTGGTTAGCGATTTTGAATGTCCGGGGCCTGAGATCGGAGTCTCGAAGGGCGGGATTTGATCGCGATTTTCAGCGCCTCGGAGTGGATGTATGTTGCGTACAGGAGACCCATTTTTTTATCTCGCGACCATGAAGACGTTCTGTCTAAGAGGTTCGTCCTCTATTCAGCATGTTTTGATGGATGCTCGAGGGGTGTTTCCTGGCTGGTGAGCAAGTCTCTGGATGCAGCGTGTGCTCTTGTCTTCGCGGATTCGACGGACAGGCTTTGCGTGCTGGATGTTACCATAAGGGATAAGGCTCTTCGTCAAATTGGGGTTTATGCGCCCAATGACCATGCGCAGCGGCCTGCTTTGTTTCGGTAGATCGAGCCGTTTTTGATGACATCTCGTTCGGTAGTTTCAGCTGGTGATTGGAATGCTGTCCTTGATCCCAATATAGATCGTATAGGACAAAGATTGGGTACTAACAACCGGGATGTTAAGTCGTTTCGGGATTTTATCGACGAGTTTGATCTCGTCGATAAGTATCGAAATGAGCACCCCCGGGACGTAGTATGGACTTGGACTAGGGGCGGCAGCTCGGATACGGTGGTGAGCGCAAGCTACATCGACCGAGTTCTAGTTAAGAGAGTCGAAGTAGGGCTCTTAGAATGTCCAAGTTTCCATTTAATAGTATACTCGGATCATAGGCTTGTCCGGGTTCGGGTAAACTTAAATAAGCCTAAGATCAAGATGGCTGGTTACTGGAAATTGAACGGATCATTATTTGGTGAGCAAGATTTCCGGAACCAGCTTTTACTAATGCTACAGCTGGAATTGTCGGGGGCTGTTTTGAGGAATAAGTGGTGGGATTCGTTGAAATTAAAACCTAGGTCTTTTGCTGCTGATTTTAGTCGACGACTCAATATAGCAGGGTTAGCAGCGCAAAAGTCTTGTGAGGAAAATGTTGATCGGGCGATAAAATCCCGTGTTAGTGGGAACGTACCCGTAGCTAAGGCGGAACTGGCCTACTTGCTTATGAAGAAAGATCAAGCCCTGGTAGTTAGGGCTAGGCTAAAAAGGATGACTTGCGAGGCTATGAATATGGCTGCTTCATTGCCTGCAGAGGAAGCTCGTAGGGCATCTAGTCGGCATATCGCTAGCATCACATTGCCGGACAAGCGAACCGTGACTACAGACACGGGCATTTGTGAGGCTTTCCGTGACTACTTTCAAGAGCTTTTTACCAGGGAGACCGGTCTGCGTGCTGCTCAGTTCGATGCCTATTTAGCCGACTTTCCCCGCCTCGGGGCGGCTGAATGCGAGGGTTCAATTACAGAGTCTGAGATCTGGGATGCGATGAAGACCTGGACAAGACTCCCGGATTAGATGGTCTTCCGTACGAATTGTACTTGAGGCAGTCGTCCGTCTTTGTCCCTTTGCTGGCTCTGATTTACAACAACTGGATGAAGCAGGGGTCTATACCTCAACGTTTCACCAGTGGTGTGATCAAGTTGCTTCGCAAGTAAAAAGACGGTGGGGATGGTGTAGATAATTATCGGCCTTTGACGATGTTAAATACAGAGTTGAAGATTTTAGCCAAGGTCTTAGCCGGCCGTTTGCAGGCTGTCCTCCCTAGTCTGATTGGTCCCGATCAGACTTGTGCTGTGAAGGGCAGGACGATTCAGGACAGCCTTCATTCGGTACGCTTGATCATCGAGCAAGTCGACAGTGATGCCGCGTTGATCAATTTAGATCAGTCCAAGGGTTTCGATAGGGTTGACCATCAATTTCTGGAGGCTGTTCTTTCAGCCGCCGGTTTCGGGCCGGACTTTCGCACTTGGATCCGACTGCTGTATGCGTACCCCGATGCGCTGGTAGAAGTGAATGGGGTAAGATCGAAGCCATTCATTTTGTCTCGCTCCATTCGTCAAGGATGTCTCCATTGCTGTACGTTCTAGCGTTGGAACATTTCCTGCGTTAGTTGAAGACGAATCCGGCCCTTCGCGGAATTTCCTTACCTGGTGCTACTACCTCTGCCAGGTATTCCGCCTATGCTTATGACGTTTCGGTTTTTGTGTCGAGCAGAGCCGAAATTAACGAAGTCAGCAAAGAAATCAAAGGATATGAGATGGTGACAGGGGCCAAGATCAACCGCGATAAGTCAGCTTACGGTTGGGTTCGTGGAAGGGAGTTTGTCTGTGGACTGGGGGGAATCTTTCCTTGAAGTGAAGGCGGAAGTATGTGCCTCGCACATCTACCCGATTCTCCTTTACCGACTCTCTGTGCTTCCACTTCCGTCTGACACTTTACTGGCGTTTGTAAGGCTCTTATTCTCCTTCTTGTGGGTAGGCAAGGCCGCCATGTTTAGTCGCGAGATCTGTTACCTCCATCCCTCTGATGGCGGTCTGTGGGTGCCTTGCGTTGAGACTCGTTGCGGAGTTCTTGGAGCGAGCTAAGAGTTACGCACACCTTGTCGTAGAAGGTGGACTCTTAGAAGACCCCCCAAGAACTAATAAAAATTGACAAAAGAATTGGTTCGGTTTTCGTCGTGGACAAGCGTACGCGTAAAAATTTTTCGCTCGACGAAAGACACAGCGGTGAAATCACTGGAGTCCCTGGGGTTTAAGCCCCTCAGAATCGTGAAGGGAGCCGGCTATTTCATGTGGGACGTATTGCTACCCACGCCAGAAGACTGTATGGACGCTTCCAGTCGTGATTTAATCACTAAAGACTTAATATTGCGTACTGAATACCAAGGCAAGCGAAGGACCAGTGTGGCAATAAACGATGTCCCTCCTCAGGTTATCCGCCGCTTTTCTCTCCCAGTATGGCGAGATACTGGGTGCTTCCTGCGATAGACTGAACGGGGGATGGAGTTTCGAAATATTGGATCGTAAAGCCTTCCTCTCCAATCCAACTGTCTGAGGCTGCCGGTCATTGTGACTGGTCGAAAGCCGGTGTGTTGGAAGTGGGGAGAGACTGGCCACCTCTCCCCATCCTGCCCAGAGAAGAAGGCCACTGGAAATCAGGCTCCAGTTGACCAAAGCCCCCTCTAACCGCGTCTTTACCTACCGCCTCGCCTGTAATAGGCATGCCAGCTTCCGGGACCGGGTCGGTGAAACCTCCGGTTGGGTCAAGTACTAAGCCACCATTCCCTGAAGTGCCTTCGCCCACTGCTAGTGCAATTTCGGAGAAGTGGGACGGGGAATGGCAGGTTGCTGGTAAGGCCAGAGAGAAGCGCTAGACAGCGGGTCCTCAGTCCCATGAAGCCCCAAGGACGAAAAGCACAAACAACCCCACTCCCACTGTCAACGTTAAGAGCGATGCCCTGGTCTCTGATTCGAGATTAAAAGAACAACAAAAAAAGTACGAGAAAACTGAAAAGATAAAACAGCTGAAAGAGAAGTTGGACAAGCAGAAGCAGTCTCATACCAAAAAAGCTATTCCCACAACGTCATCTACCTTGTTCTCACCTGCAACTCAAAAACATTTTTCTCCTCAGAAACATTCTACCCCTCTCTCATCACCTGTTAAAACTGTTCCCCTCAGTAGAGATCCCAGCCCTTACAAGCAAAAATCCTCATCTATCACTCATCATACTCCCAGCCCCCCTTAAAACCCTGTAATGCCCCCTCCCGCTCCAAAAAGGCAGAGAAATTGAAAGACAAAAGAAAAAAAAAACACATATACATCACGGGGGAGGATGTCTGCAGAATTTCTTCGGCCCAAGCTGAAAGAGCCAGAGATTACGGAAATCGTATAAAAGATTTAAAGTATCTTCTGTCCATATGCCAATACGCCGACAAGGATGTGGAAGATCCACAAAACTTTCCCCATATCCAGAGAGTCCTTACAGTTATGAGAACAGGAACTGGAGCTCGACAGGCATGGGCCATGTTAGATGAGGCAATCATCTCCTGCAAAATGTCTCCTCCAATTGCCATAGTCCAGAGTAAAGAACTGAAACATTTGCAACAGTTTTGTGCAGGGAGGGTCCCAGTTTTAGTTCACTCCTCCCTTTATAGAGCTCTGAAACTGATATTTCCCTGGGATATAGGCGGTCTCTCCCAAGACGGTACAATCAAGACTGAGATGGGCCAAGGGTCAATAGGAGAGGCTGTCGGTATCCTTACCCCGACCATGTTCAGACAAGCGTCCCAACCCTAATCGGTCTGATAATGGCTCTCTGGTTAGCAAGTCTGAATGTCCGGGGCCTGAGGTCGGAATATTGAAGGGCGAGGCTCGACCGCGATCTTCAGCGCCTCGGGGTTGGTGTATGTTGTGTAAAGGAGCCCCATTTCTTATATCGCGACCATGAGGACATGCTGTCTAAGAGGTTCGTCCTATATACAGCATGTTTTGATGGACGCCCGAGAGGTGTTTCCTGGCTGGTGAGCAAGTCTCTTGGTGCGGCGTGTGCTCTTGTCTTCGCGGATCCGGTGGGCAGGCTTTGCATGCTGGATGTTACCATAAGGGATAAGGCTCTTCGTCACATTGGGGTTTATGCGCCCAATGACCATGCTCAGCGGCCTGCTTTGTTTCGGTAGATCGTGCCGTTTTTGATGACATCTCGTTCGGTAGTTCTAGCGGGTGATTGGAATGCCGTCCTTGATCCCGATGTAGATCGTATAGGGCCAAGATTGGGTACTAACAACCGGGATGTTAAGTCGTTTCGGGATTTCATCTGCCGGTTTGATCTCGTCGATAAGTATCGAAATGAGCACCCCCGGGAGGTAGTATGGAATTGGACTAAGGGCGGCAGCTCGGATTCGGTGGTGAGCACAAGCTACATCGACCGAGTTCTAGTTAAGAGAGTCGAAGTAGGGCTCTTAGAATGTCCAAGTTTCCATTTTATAGTTTACTCGGATCATAGGCTTGTCCGGGTTCGGGTAAACTTAGATAAGCCTACGGTTAAGATGGCTGGTTACTGTAAATTGAACGCATCATTATTTGTTGAGCAAGATTTCCTGGACCAGCTTTTACTAATGCTACAGTTGAGATGGTGACAGGGGCCAAGATCAACCGCGATAAGTCTGTTGGCTTACGGTTGGGTTCGTAGAAGGGAGTTTCTCTTCCCGGATCTTTCCTCTGGACGGACGGGCCGGTCAAGATACTCGGCGTCTGGTTCGGTCCCGACCTCCTGTTGGAAATGAATTGGTCGGAGGTGCGGGAGAAGGCCGAGCTCGCAGTTTGTTTGTGGACTCGGGAGAATCTTTCCTTGAAGGGAGGGGGGCGGAAGTATGTGCCTCGCACATCTACCCGATTGTCCTTTACCGACTCTCCGTGCTTCCACTCCTGTTTGACACTTTATTGGCGTTTGTAAGGCTCTTGTTCTCCTTGTGGGGAGGCAAGGCCGCCAAGGTTAGTCGCGTGATCTGTTACCTCCATCCCTCTGATGGCGGTCTGGGTATGACTTGCGTTGAGATTCGTCGACATACGCTTCGCATCACTTATCTAGACCGGATGTGTCTGCAGTTGGATGAGGATGGCGAGTTCTGGATGGAAAATGCACGTAGACAATTTCCATCCTTAAGAAGCTTGTGCGAGGAGGAAGCCGGCCGTACTCCTCGAGCCGAAGGATCCTTCTATCGCGAATGTCGGCTTGCTCTCAAGCAACTCTTACGGGTGAAGGATGGCCTCTCCGACGTCCAGCCGTTGTCCCGTAAGGCATTATATCAGGTGTTAGTTAGGGGGAACGTTCAAGATGCTTTGATAGGCGAGCTCGGTCTGATGAAGCGGGAAGCTCGCTGCATATGGCCTTGGGCACCCGGGTTGAAATGTCTCAATAACACTGAGGCATCACTCACTTGACTGTTGATTCGAGGGACTCTCTCGGTCGCCAAAAGACTTCGTGCAGCTGGTTTGGCTAAATCGCCAAACTGCGTTCGCTGCAGTGGGGAGGTGGCGACCCCAGGTCACGCCTTCTTTCATTGTAGTGTCGTAGCTCCGTTGTGCAAGTTTTTTGAAGACATCATGGTTCGCATGCTGCGCGGAAAGTTATTTGTCCTCGAGGCCAGTTCCGTCTGTAGCAATATAGTACCGCCCTTGACTTTGCTTACTGGGGGTTATGCGAGTCGTGATATCGCGACAGAAGGAATTCCATGGGGCCGAGAAGTTAACATCTTCCCAACTGATCTTTTTCTTTAGGCATCAGCTTAAAGTCAAGATCAGGACAGAAAGGAAGCGACTCCATCCATTGGAATTTGGCGAAAGGTGGGTGAGTCTTGCGAGTCTCTGCAGAGTGAAAGGTGTTGACTTGGAGTGGCAACCCTTCCCGTGTATAGGTTAGAGTAGGTCGTATTTTGCTTTAGTTTTTTTTCTCTTTTTTCAAGTAAAGGTAGGGTATGTATGCTCATTGACCCCTTTTTTCTGGCCCTATTTTCTTTCCTTTGTTTTAATTCCCCATCCCTCTCCTCGTTAGGTGGTTAGTGATATCAGTTCTCTGGTTGGTGTGGGGCGTTTTTCGTTTCTGGTGTTTTTCGTAATTGTTGTTGTGTTCGGATGAGTGTGTGTTTGTAGTGTGTGAACAGTTTGTACAAATGTTTTTATATTTTTCAAGTCCTGCATTTATTTCGTCCAGTTAACTGATGTTTCTGCCACAGTTAGGGTTGTGGTTTTTTTTTTTATTACTAACACCATTTTGTTTAGTTTCTTGTACATAGTTTTTTTTACACATTTTAAATATTCATTGGGGTTTTTAGATTTTTAAATTGTTATTTTATTCTCCTCCCCCAACAGACAATGAATTGTATATATGGGAACTAGTTAAGACTTCATAGAGTTTCTGAGGCATTATGGTGGATGAAGTAAGAATGGTAAGTAAGAATGAGTTGTTTTGGTGAAAGGAATATTGATTGTATGTTTGGGTCAGTGGTTGCGGCTAGCTAAGTTTAATGATAAGACAGAAGATGGCCATCCTTTGCTCCCTTTCCCCCTTTTCGGTCTTGTGCCATATTTGTACCTTTGTACAATAAATAATCTACGCCTATTGCCTACGCGTAAGCCTAAGCCTAAGCATATTGCCTACGACTACGGCTAACTGTTAGATTGTCCTACCCGGTTACAGTAGCCAAAACCACTTAGCCACTTCGAATAAATATATCCCTTTCCGGGACATATCATTTAGCGACGAGATTCGAAACGACCTCACAATTTAAAACAAAAGAAAAAAACAACAGTTGACAACACTTACTAACGAAGAACGTTAGAAAGACTTGTTCGACGCTTACAGAAAGTAAGTAATTTTTCCTTCATTTTTGTTTTAACTCTTATTAACGAGGAACGTTAGAAAAGGAAAAGCTTGTGCAACGCTTACAGAAAGTAAGAACCCCCCCCCCCTGTTTGGACTTAGAAAATTTTATTGTCTACATAAATTGGAGCAAAATCTTTTCTTGTGGATACGTTGGTAGAATGGAACAAATTGCGGAATTAACTAAGGTGCTACAAGTCACTTTACAGCAACAATTCCAACAACAACGACAACAATTTATTCAGCTGTTGCGGACCACGATAGGGTTGCAGCGCTGGTTTACGAAAATAAGGCCTTGTGCCAGACACCACACACCACTACCGAATCCACAATCAAAGTAAGAATAAAGAAAATATAAAGACGTGCTCTTTCCACCGTACAAACGTACAAAGTGAAAAGAAGTAGACAGGCAAAACAACAAAATGTTAAGAACAAACATAGATTTTATTAGAGTTTAACAAGTAGTGTCTTCCGTGAAGACCTTCAGTAAATGTACTGGAAATGTAGTTGAAGAAGAGGCCAAGCAGATTAGTAAATTGTCTTCTGTGAAGACCTTCAGTAAATGTACTGGGAAATGTTGAAGAAGAGTTCAGGTAGATTAGTAAATTGTCTTCTGTGAAGACCTTCAGTAAATGTACTGGAAATGTAGTTGAATGAGAATTCAAGTAGATTAGTAAATTGTCTTCTGTGAAGACCTTCAGTAAATGTACTGGGAAATGTTGTAGTGAATGAAATTAGATCACGCGCCAAAATTCAAATCTAAGATGACTATGGCGGGAAGGAGTTCTTCGAGAAGAAATGTTCAGAAAGTCAGTTGTAATGCATAGTAACATACGGCAAGGAAAAATACTCACTGCGAGAGTTTATGATTGTGAGTGTATGTAGTTCTTTTTAAAGTAACAGGTTCTGAAAGTATGCGTTCGAAGAAAGTGAAAAATGCTCGTTCATCAGGTTGGAAGTTCCTGGGATTGAGATCTCGGTAGACGTTAGCTTCTGTCATGAAGGTGATACGACCGTGTCGTATGTATTAAGATACCGAGACGAGCCATGAGGTCTAGGCAAGGTTTTGCCGAATAAAATTCTCTGCCAGTATCTATGGGTTCACCGGCGAGAGGAAAGTGAGCCGGCCCGGTCAGGTCGAGCGACCTGGGGCGACTAATTTTGAAACGCCAAATTTGCCGTGACGTCACGCAAAAACGCGCGAAAAATAAATTCTTCCTCATCCTCGGCTAAGACGACGGTTTACTACTATGACTGACCGAACGTGAGAGGAAGGGGTGAAAATGTCGCGCGTGCGTCACAATGAAGGTGTGGGTAGCGTGAATCCCACACAGCAACAAGAAAGGTTTGAAAAGTTATTCAAGCAACAGCCAAAGACAATAAATTACTTTTCTACTGAAGGAATTTCAAATTCACTCTCTGAATTTAAATACGACCCTGACAGTGGTTCAATGTTTTCGGCTTATTTTCGTAGGTTTGAAAAAATATTTACGAAAAGATGCGAACAATGGTCCGAGGAGGAAAAATCACTGTATTGTTGCAGAAGTTGGGAACAGAAGAAAATACAAAATACGCGAATTTAATCCCCCCAAAGAAGCCAGAAGAAATTACATTCAGCGAAACAGTAGAAATTTCGTCGAAAATTTTCGATAAAAGAGATAGTCTATTTCATACACGATACAAGTGTCTAAATATCGTAAAACAAGAGGATGATGATTTTGTCACGTATGCAGGTGTGGTTAACGCACAGTGTAAGGCGTTTAAATTAAAGGAATTGTCAAGCGACATGTTCAAGTGTCTAATTTTTGTGAAGGGTCTAACGACACCGAAGGAGAAAGAAATTAGATCAAGAATCCTCACTATCATGGAACAGGATCCGAATTACTAAGTAACATAAAATTTTAGCGCGTTTTTTTTTCTGTATGACAGACATTAATTTTGAAAATCTAGCAAAAATAAAAATAATTGTCGGATTTTAATGAAACTTTCAGAAACTATTCACAAATGATGGGACTTATTATAAATATGTTTTCCTTTTTTAAAATCATGGCAAAAAATCTTTTTTCATATGTATTACTTTCCCCCACCCCCATAGCTAATTGTACGAAAACTCTATAATTTCAATTTTGGACAGATTAGTGATTATATTAGTTAAAAGCATAAGGCTTTGAGGAAACCAAATCATGTTTTTTTTTTAGTTGGACCATCTCTCCCTGAAAATCATCTCTGAATTGTAACATACAAAACTCAATAAAACAAAAATATTATTTAATTTCAAAAGCTTTAATTGCTTTTATTTATTTTAATGAACATGGACAATATTGCCTGAAAGCAAAAAGATATTTTTAAAACAATTATTTGTTATTTCTGAAATATTTTATTATTTTTACATTAAATGTTGTTAATTCTTCTAAAATTAGGGAAAAGTTTGTACAATTTAACGAATGTTGTTATTAAATAGATACTTACAGATTATAATTTCCAAAGCTTCTTACAAACTAACGAACACCAGTATATAAAAAAATATAATTTGTATCAATAATACAACTGCAAATCAAATCTACGGAAGATACATGCGTGCAATAAAAAAAGTCACGTGGATTGAGTTTCTGTCTAGTATATAACTTAAATACGGAATTTTTAATACAATTACTTATTTCTTTAATTATAATAGATTTTTACATTTAAGTTGTTAAAATATTATAAAATTAGTTAAAAGCGGCATTCAATTTCGTAAATATCCTGTCTAACTTGGGGTTCAGGACGGCATTCCAGTCCCCCATTAAAACTAGGCGCGTTGAATCCACCTGGAACGGCCCCAAAAACGAGACCCGTTCCTCCCGGTCGTTGGGCGCATAAACCACAACGATCCGAAACGAACTACTTTTCACAGCAACATCGGCTACGATCAACCGGCCCTCGGCATCCGCATGAACAAGGTCCACCTCCGTATCCAGAGTACGCTTAACTCACAAAGAAACCCATCTGCCCAGTCGGTCCCCGTATGTTGAATAGACGACAAAGTCGTTAGAGAGCACACAAGCATCGACGTTGCAAACAAAGTGGGTCCTTTGGATCGCGGCCACATCCACTCCGAACGACAAAAGGTCACGAAGCAGGTGGATAGTCTTACACCGATCCCTCATACCCCTCGCATTCAAGCTGGTTATCTTGATAGACATTTTTAGGTCTGAAACGAGAAAAAAGAAAAATCGTCAACCTATTCACATACCGGGCGGAAATCTGCAGGGGTAAGTACCCCGACGGATTGTACTAGTCTCCCTGTTCCCATCTCCAACGTCATCCGTCCACCCAGGACAATAACGCCAATGTCTATAGGATAATTTAGTTTTACTGCCCTATATAACGAAGGGTGGAGAATTACAGGGACCCTCTCTGAACAAAATCTGCTTAGCTTTTTAAGTCCGGGCGAACCAGTCTCAAATACACGAACATCTGGGAAGGCTTCGTCCAGGTGAATCCATACTTTGAGGAACCTCCCCGTATCCCTTAAAAAGTAATGAGGCCTGGGGAAAATTACGAGGGTCCTCTACTGACTTTCCATCGATAGAGGTTAATTTAAACAAAGAACCTAAAAGAGATTTCTTTTGTTGGATAATTCCTTCTCAAGTTCTGCTCTTACCTTGCATATATTTTCTGGGTCGGCAAAATACTTCTTTTTCTTCTTCTCCCTACTAAGGTGGGGAGGCGAAGAAGTAAATGAGGGAGAGGGTGTGGTAATTGAACCAAGGGAGGATGTAGAGGGAGTTGGGAATGGAGTTCTGGTAGTGAAAGGGGGAAGACTCCTTGATTTTTGCTGAATGTTATTTTCAGCTGCGGCCACAGGAACAGATTGGGACCTGGTTCTGTCTGTGACTATTTCCTTCCTGCCTCGTTCAGTCCACTTCTTTTTAATAGGCTTGTCCTCTTTATCTTCCTTATCTTCACCTCGTTCTTTCCCCTTTTTAAGGAGGAGGACCATGGTGGAGGCATTTCATCCACTCCCATATCTGCTTCTTTACACTGTTCCTTATCTTTTGATTGTTCACTATTCTTCTGTTTTTGTTGTTTCTTCTGTTGTTGTTGATCCAGTTGCTTTTTGGATTTTTTTCTTTCTTTTGTCGCCGCGCCTCTTTTCCTTGGTGCTGCTCTGTAGTGGGCTGAGGCAGCGGCTGGTGTTGCTCTTCCTGTTCTGACCTTGCTTCCTCTGCTTGCTGTGGGACTTCTTGCTGTGGGATCACTTGCTGTGGAAGAGGGTTTGGAGTTTTTTGTCCCTTCTTGCTTACATCATTACACTCCCCATCAGGGAACTCGCCGAACACTACCACTGCTTCTGTCACTGCTGCTGCTGCTGTTTGACTGGGTTGTGATACCGACTTTTGACTGGCACACGCTTTTGCCATGTGACCCACAGCCCCACAGGACCAACAGTAAGAGCGACGTCTCTCGACGATTACTGGCATAATTCTCTCTCGACATATTAATATGTTGGGGATCTCCGCAAAACTCTTCCTTGTTAGGGTTACGTAGAAGACAAAGTCCCCAGTGGCAATGCTGATACCTCCTCTACTTCGCCGAATTGTGCAAAATAGGCGCCCAGCCTATCGCCAATAATATCAACCGGGACACCGTGAACGGATATTTTAGTTCTTCGTACCCCTAAATATTCTGTTTGTAGCCGAATAGATTTTGTGGCTAAGGTACTTTCAGCCAACTTCTTCGCTTCTCCCTCTGTGGACAAGAGGATATCCCATAGAGCTTTAGTCCTTCTCGTCAAAATTTTGGGTCCAATTTGGAGGCTTTTTAAAGCTTCTTCCATACTCTCTCTGCCGACACCAATCAATCTCCGTGTTCCCACGTCGGTTGTCAGCAGAGAGATCGTCCTAGTTTAAACGCATCGATTGCCTCTGGAATGGTTATTAATTCATTTCCATTGGTGTAGGCATCGTATTTATCCTTTAGGGCGTCATAGTATTTTGCATCCTTTTGGGGTCTGTCCTATTCCCAGGCCGATTTTTTCGGCGGTGATGTTTCTTCTGTATTTTCAGCCATGATAGGACCAGCCGAGCCCTACCACGGCCAACTAAATGCGAAAAATTGCCTATATCGCTCCCAGAGTTGTTTTTTTTAAAAACTGAATAAAGTCTTGCGACTTCGAAGTCGCGGAAAGGTAATAACTCAAAAGAAAAATCCAAACTTGGCAAAACGAAATAAACGTCAAAAAAGAAATGCACAAAAGAAATTTAAAAGTTTGCACAAACTAAAAAAATAAACGCGAAAATGTATTAAAACAAAAAGGAAAAAATCAAAGTAATAAACTGAAAGTAAAAAATTCAAAAGCTTTCACAAAATAACAGAAAGAAAAAACAAAAACTAAAACGATTAACTTAACGTTAATTAAAAATTCTTTCAAATCCTCGCCCGACAAATCTTAGCTGGACAAACGTAAAAATCGACCTCATCCTAGGCTTTGTTCCACACTTTATTTTTTGTTGGAATACAACAAATGTGGCACAAGGCCGAAAAAGGGGAGGGGTGAAGGCTGGTCATAACTTACTATCCTATACCTAGCTAATCAGATTCGCGACCCATTCAAACATTACAATTAACCCATTCACCACAAGAACTCATCCGTCGCCATTCAAACCTTCATCCACCATAATACCCCATCCACACCTACAAAAACGCGCCCCACACCATAAAAATTTTGATGATAATAAAATACATTAAAATTCTAATAATGAAAAGATGAAAGTGGGGAGGGAGATGAACCCAATAACAAACTAAAAATTCAACGAATATTTAAACTAAACATAATTCGTGTTAGTAGGGCCCGTCCAACCCTCAAAATAGAGAGGCCGCTGTATTGTGCCCAGAGGACAGAATCAAGAAACACTCTCGCTAAGGGAGTGGGAAAGAGATAAAATAACCCGGACATGGGGAAATAAAAGGCTGACCTAGTCGAGATGAAAGGGGGGCCAAAACAAACTGGGGAGGTTGGGAATCTCGACTTGGATCATAACTAAAAAGATAGCCGGGAAACAGGCTGGGAACAACACTTACTCACATTAACTAGGTACACTTAAGCTTGTCTAACCTAACCAAGGGGAGGGTTCCACAGGAAACCACCCCGATGTGACTTAGATTGACCTAGAAAATAAAATCAAGGCTAGCCCCGTTCAAACGAACCAAGCTCGCCTCTTTTACCCACCTTTCGTTGAAGACTGTCGAATGCAATCGTTTTCTATCAGTTCTAATCTTCATCCTGAGCTGATGCTCAAAGAATCGGATTAGATCCTGGTGCGAAAGACGATTGCCTCGCAAGACTTCCTGCATACGCGTCGTCCATATCACCATTCGAGCCGTCAGAAACACCATTCGTTTCACCCCGGAATACGGGGGCGACACATTGTCACACGCGTATGCGCGATCAATGGACACGAGTTCTTCGGGAGTGAGACGAGCCGTCAGCTCGCCGACATGGTCCCATAAGGGGCGGACCCGGGGGCAATGGTAGAAGGCGTGCGAAGCCGTTTCTTCTAAACCAAGACCACACCGTTCACAGTCTGGCAAATCCGCCAAGCCCCATATGAAAGCCTTGTCGTTGAGAGGCAGCCGATTCCGAGCCAATCGCCAGGTAAGCGGAAACTCAGGGTTACTGAGATAATCCGCCGCTGGCGCCCAAGACCAGTAGGAGCGATACTCCTCCTCCGAAAAGCAGAGCGTATCACGTAGGGAATCCTTCGCGCGCCCCTCCACTAATCCCCTATAGAAGACTTTCCTAGGCTGTGACAGGTCACTGGACCGCGGAATAGCATTCAAGGCTAACCGACACTCGCGGAGGAAAAGCGATTGATCCCGGGGTCTACGACGGCGCTCAACCCTCGAGATGGGGGGACTGATGGTAAGGCCAGGGAACGCGTCCCTAACAATCCCCTCCAGAATCGGATCTCCTCTAGTCAATGCGCGGCGTAGGAAAGCCAACCGAGAGGCACGGATGTGACTCAGCAAGTGTGGCATTCCCAGCCCCCCATGACACGGACGTTTAGTGCAGACTCGTCTGTCGACCCTGTTACCGCGTCCCCTCCATAAAATGGAGGATAGCGATCGCTCGAGCGCCTTCCTGTGGGCCTTACAGAGAGGAAGTACTGACAATCGATAAAGAACCAGGGGGAAAATGTATGTAACACACACGTCCGCCCTGCCCTTCACAGACAACCTCCGTCGATTCCAAGTCTTGCCGGCAGAACCGATCTTTGCTAGTACTTCTGACCAATTCTTCTCCAGCTGGAGGTCGGGTCCAAACCACACTCCAAGAATGCGGACAGGACCGTCCGTCCAACCGAAGCGGCCTGGAAGATCACGCCCCTTCCAGGCACCTAAGCGCAAGCCGGACGACTTGTCGCGGTTTATCTTGGACCCTGTCACCTTCTCGTACCGATCAAGCGCCTTCTGTACCGCTTCAATGTCGCCGCGGGACGACACGAAAGCAGATACGTCATCGGCGTACGCGGAAACCCTGGCTCGAGACCCTCCAGGAACGGCGATCCCGCGTAGGGCCGGACTGCACGTCTCGTCCTTCAGCCGGCGAAGGAGAGGCTCCAACGCCAAAGCATAAAGGAGAGGCGACAGCGGACAACCCTGACGAACCGACCTCGACAGAACAAAAGCGCCCGACAACTTTCCGTTCACCTGTACCACAGCACTGGGGGAGCGATACAGGAGGCTAATCCAGCGGCAGAAGTCGGGTGCGAATCCGGCGGCCTGCAGGACAGTAGCAAGGTAGCGATGGTCGACCCTATCAAATGCCTTGGACTGATCCAAATTGATCAGCGCGGCTTCTTCGTCGTCTTTTACTCCCTCTAGGATCGTGCGGATCAAATGCAGGTTGCTCTGAATTGTTCGGCCCCTCACAGAACAAGTCTGCTCGGGTCCCAACAGAGACTCGGCAACTGACTGCAAACGCTCCTGCAGGATCTTGGCCATAATCTTTAACTCTGTGTTTAGCAGAGTTATGGGCCTGTAATCGTCTAGTTTACCCCCAACACGCTTGCCCTTTTTCAACAGAGTGATCACACCCCTGGAAATGCGGTTGGGGATGGACCCCGACCGAAACCAGTTGTTGAACACTGCATTCAAAATCGGAACAAAGATGTGCGACAGCCTCAAGTACAATTCATAAGGCAAACCATCCAGACCGGGCGACTTGCCTCTACCGACCTTCTTCAATGCCTCGTAGACTTCGCCCTCTGTGATCTCTCCCTCGCAGCTAGCTGATTCAGTCGGCGCAAGCCGAGGAATGTCAGCCAAATAGCTGCGAAACTCCTCCTCACGGAGACCAGGCTCCTTGGTAAAGCGGCTCTCGAAATGCCGCCGAAACGCCACGCACATATCATCAGTCGACTGCAGAGTACGCCCCTCCGGGGTTTTGACTTGACGAATGTAACGATCACCACCTCGACGGACTTCTTCCCGACGCAGATCTGCGCCCAGGTTCACAGCTTCAGAAGACATCTTACTTAGCTTATGCCTAATTACCTGACCCATGTAGCGCTCGCTATTCGAACGCTGCAGGGCCTCCCTAGCTAGGGCTATCTCTAGGGGATCCCCCCCAGCCTCCGCCCGGGAAAAATTAGCCTTAAGCGTCTTCACCTTTCCAGTTCTATCTAGAGCGAGCCGTTTGCTGAAATCAGTGGTGAAAGACTTAATTCTATCCTTAAGTCGCTCCCACCACTTATTTCCGATGACCGCCCCCACTAGCTCCCGCTGCACTACACTAGTTAGCTGCCTCTGGAAGTCCCGCCTGTCCAGTAAAGACAGATTGAACTTCCAGTAGCCAGCCATTCTAGGCCTATGTTCTAACGCCACACGGGCACAAACGAGTTTGTGATCCGTGTAGCCTACCCAGTGGAACGTGGGACAATCTAACAAGTCTATGTCGGCTCTACGAACTAACATTCTGTCAATGTAGCTAACTACATTGACAGACGGCCAGCTACGAGCCCACGTCCACAATGCTTTGTTCCACACAATAAAATAGTTAGTACAACAAGACTATTTATAAACAGGCACAGTCTATTTTTGACGATAAGCGGGGGGGGGGGGGTAGAAGGAATGTTCACCACACTGTGTGATTCTAAAGATGCTGTAATCGGGGAAAATGTACCAGAGATAAAAACAGGAAGAAAGGGGAAAGTGTCAGACGTGATGTCAGCAGTGGAAGGGGTGGTAAAACAGGCAAACATTCAAGGTGTTACAAGGGAGGGACGTGTTGGATTTGGCCTAGTTGAGAGGGAGCGATTCTGGTTAGAGGCCAATGGACAGGAGCAACGCAAGTTACAGCAACAGGGGTTGAGAAGCTTGAGGAGGAGAGACAATTGGTGCAGTCTGTCCAACAGCCTCAGGAGGGTCGATGTCTCAACTGGGAGGATATTGATGATGTTCAGATGAGTTGGTCTGATTAGTGGCGCCTTAGCGCAGGACATTTAAAGTTCCTCATACAGGCAGCATATGATGTGGCGGCATCACCAGCAAATTTGAAGAGATGGGGAGTGCAAGAGTCACCCTCCTGCCGGTTGTGTGGTGTATACGGAAACCTGCGCCATATGCTGTCATCCTACCCGAAGGCACTACAGAATGGCTGATACACAATTAGATATGAATTCGTCCTGGAGGTTGTGGCAGCAACTTCAAGTGCTAATATACCCTCGACGGACCTGTGAAAGATTGCCTTCCTGAAGCAAGGTGTGACTGACGCAAGGCAAAAGACCATTTCGGAAGACTTAAGGAAGTGGACAATGTTGGTTGAAGCTACACTGCCAGAGGAAGTTATTGTGTCTGGACTGAGGCCAGATCTAATGTTAATTGATAGCGAGAAGAAACATCTGTTGCTTGGCGAGTAAATTTTTACTTGTATAATTCTATTTTACAACATCAAGGAAAAAAAGGCTATACAAGAACTAATATTTTGTTTTAATTTTTTTGTTTTGTTAATTCTTAAAATTTCGAAAGCATTTATGTCAAGCAGTTTAAAGTTTTATAAACAGATATTTATGAACTTTAATGTAAATTATAAAAATTACATTATTATACTTTAGATGGATATACGCAACTTCTTGAGAAAGAGACCGGCTCTGACTGTAGATTCTGTTGTTGATACAAATGTCACTGCCAGCGGCGTCATCAGTGAAATTTGAGGCTATCAATAGGATGAATGCATCAGATTCTGAAATATCAGATGCAGAACATGAAGGCAGCAACAACGGCAGTGATTTGAATTTGACTACCACTGAAAATCTAGTCCATGTGCATTGTGATAACAGAACAAAAGACTTTCTAGATTTGACTTTCTAGATCTGAAGACAAGTCTGTGAGGATCCAATTATATGTTGTAAAGTTTTGTGAGGAGACTTTCACTTTCTGTGATCCCTTCGGTCTCTTGTTGCTGAAATATATCGTCATAAGCAGTGGCCATATTTTTTTCATTCTAAAGAATGCATACTTCTATCAAGCACTTTCAAGGCAACTTGATAATTAGTTGGCACTGATTTGATCCTGTCTTCGTGCCATGGTAAATCCAATAAATATGAGTTATCTTTGAACTCTTTTTTTTCGAATGTATCTGTTTTTGTCGTAATCACTCATATGTTCATGCTCATCGAAGGATAACGTTCATTAATCCAGAGCAACCATTTTCTCTAAGTTCGTTTCGACGTTACGAAGGCATCTGGGAATATTTTAGGGTCGGTGAACTATTGTTCTATTATAAATTCTTGTTGTTCTAGAACGAATAATGTCTAAAATGGTAGTTGTAGTGAACGTTGGAAGCCTTGGGTCATGCTAAGGTAACTTGATGTCTACATAGAAAATTTATGCCTTTCCTGAAAGGGGCAATTCCATTCGGCATTTTCCACACCAAACCATTCATACAATTTTGGTATCTTCAATATGTTTAAAAATGTCCACTCCCAGAATTCCTTGAATGCTTATTTGATTACTATTATGAGAAAAGGCTAATTAATCATTTAATCTGGTCAAATTCATTATCACTTGTCTGAAATCATCGAACTTGAATATCAAATTTATCGTTCAACAAAACTGTAATAGGAAGCGGTCTCCCTTTTCCTATATTTACGCCTAAAACGACTTGGTTCAAATTTTTATTTGAATTACTTTTAGCAAGTTTTTCCTTGGTAATCGCCAGGAGTTAGATTCCAGTCAGAACATTTTAACCTTTTAAATATTCCTTTAGAGAAATATGTGGCAGGGGCGATATCACTCCTGAAATAATAATAATGATAATAAAAGAGGATATGCTGTAAAACAGAAAACACCAAGTGAAGAGAGGCGTTTTCGAATAACCAAGATGTTAATATGCTGTAAAGACTTTGAAATGTTACAGAAAGGTAATTTAGAACACGAAATACAATCTTTTTGTAAGTGTACAAAGGATATCAGATTATTAATAGAAAATTACTGGAACAATAATAATTTGAAATTAAAAAAGAAAAGAAATGGATTTTGACACTATAAGTTAAAATTAAGGATGTTTTGATCTAGAATTTATTTTTAAAACAAGAATCTCTGTAGTTTACAAAGAGCGGCAGAATAATTAATAGAGAGGTGATAAACAATAGCGTATGGTTGTGAACCTTGGAAACCAATCAATGAAAAAGTAAATTGTTTATTCTCGGAGGAATGAAGTTGTTCTTTGGTAGTATATTCGTTAGAAAAACAGATACGTCACCAGTTTGGGTCACGTGAGGCCGGCTCTCTTATTAAAGAAGCGAGCCAACCGGAGGAGAAGAGTTTTTTGGGTTCGCCTGTCTTCGAATGCAGTCGATCTGAGTGGAGAGACGTCAGAGATTGAAAAGGAAGCGTCCGCTGTGTGTTGCTGGAGCTGAGAGCGAAGAAGTGAAATACCACCGCTAACATCTAAGTACCGCTACTCCTGCTACTACTACTACTACTACTACTACTACTACTATTACTATACTGAGAACGGGAACATCGAAGGTTGTAGTAGTTGCGCTAAGAACAGACCAAAAGGGTTAAAACGAAGGCCACATCTCTCCTTTACCGAAATTATTCGAAGTATTTGTGTTTGTTTGGTTATTGTTGACATGCAAGAAACATTCAACCTTGTGCAACAAGAATTTTGTGTGTGTGTGTGTGTGTGTGTGTGTTTGCTTATATATATATATATATATATATATATATATATATATATATATATATATATATATAAACTTATCTTTCAAAAACGAATCGACTTGGTTCTATTTATTTTTCTGTTAACCCGATTCTCACCCAACGAACTCGCAGGTGGACCAACGGAGAGCTTCCGGGTTTCTATGATCTGATGACCACTCTCCAGGATGAAAACACTCACAACGTGACTGGAGGGTGGCTTCGAATTGATATAGGGAACCGGAGACTTGTGTCTAACCTGTAATACTGGACCATACTGGGCCAACGGCCGGTCTTGTGGAGTGCGTGGGTCAAGTGTGGCGAGGATACGGTGTTACAAATATAACTGCTGACTACCTGTGTCCAATAGGCAGTTTATTGAAACTTTCTTAGCGCCTCAATATAATGTGATTTCTACTATAATTAGTATTAAATGGCTTAGTTCATGTGTACAGGTGCCTACATGAGTAAAAAGAGATATCCTCTTCTTACGATTATCGAATAGTGATGTTATATGTCCCTTAGACATATAACATTGTTTACAGAGAAGGAATAATTTATTCTGAAGTCCAGGGCAATCTTCAGTTACTTCTGTTACTGGAGCATATAACAGATAAATTTAAATATCTGCATCGAGCAGTTCGGGACTCGAAGGTAGTATATTTTGTACACATCCCCATGGGGGTGACCACGTGTTGCACAAAATTTATATGGCATCCCATTAGAGCTAATGAAGAAATTCTGTAATGCTGCGCCATTATTTTCCCTTTCATCTGAATAATTATTTTAAATATTTTTTTCATATACATGGAAAGGCTTCGTCAGTGTGCAGATGGCTTCATTATAATTCTCAAAAACATCATTTAAGAAAGGGTAACTGCTACCTACCCTATGAGTATCTTCCTGCATTTATTATGGGTCAAATATGATGTGGCTTACAAGTTTGAATTGAGAGGAGTCTTCCTAAAAAAATCCATATCATACGAGGTTCTCAACTCGGACAAATCAGTCCACTTCGGCAAGAGTATGTTCACAAAATCAAGGTTGTATTAAGGAAAACTCGTTATTATGAAATATAAAAGGCACATCCAAAAATTCTTTCGTCATCAAAACTGTAGCCCCCTCGTAATTGTCATCTTCTAAAGTAAGATGTGATATTAGCAGTAGATAACTCTTTATAATGGGCCAGCTTTGCTTTGTTAAAATTGATGGAATTAAATACAATTATTAAACTCTGCTATAAAATTCTTAAATTAAAATTTAGGCGGATCGATGCCACTAAACGTAGCACACTGTAATTTGGGAATTGACATCATTGAATAACTATTAGATTTGGAACCAGTTTCGCTTCCATGGGAAATATTCATTTCTCGAACAGATTCCTCAATTCGCAAGTCGATTACACTGACTCGAAAACCGTATTCGTTCATTTGCTCTGTTATAAAACTACCTTCTTGTAAGGCTAAGTTGGCTTTGATACAAATCTCCTTTATTTTACGATCCAAAGATCGAATTTCTCCTGAAGATTTTTAGTAATGGCTTCCTCCTCTTTAAAATATTTTTCCTTTAATTTCTTATCATACGCCAGCAATTCTAAACATAAATTAAATATCATTTTTAAAATTATTTTTAGTCAATAAGGGCCTTAACTCCCTTTAATTCTAAGAAGTTATCCATCTTGAACTAGACAATGAATTAATTATTTTTCTCTTTTTGTTTTCGTGATTCCTCTTGTGCGGATATTTTAAATGAATGGTGAAATGAGCAAAATTATATATATATATATATATATATATTTGGACACACGTGTCCATCATAACTTCACTTAATGGTGAAAGCAAAAAATTATCTTTATATTTTTTGGACACGCGTGTGTGTAATAACCTCACTGAAACGTGAAGGTAAAAATTATCTTTATATATATTTTTTCAAATATAAAAACAGATTATTTTGGAGATATCTTCTCTCATATAAATTGACAGCAGTCTAGTAAATATTTTCTTTCTCAATGTTTTTATGTCTCGAATTAAAAAAAATATTATTGTTATCATGCCACGAAAATGCTTTAGGTTTTTCAGTAAATTGCTCACATTCATATAGCAAATGCTTTGTTGGGCAAAATTGCTTACTTGCACATACGTGTTTAGCAAAATGTGGAAAATTTAACGACCTCCCAACATTTTAACGTGTCTTGATGAACAAAGTGAGGCAATTGAACATTGTAAAAAAACATACTTTATACAAGAGACACAATACATAAGGAGAAAGAAAATAGAGATGATTGCTAAAATCGTATTCTTTTAGCAGTTAAAACTAAAAGTCAAAGCATCGGGGACGAAATCCAGTTACATATCTGTTTGAAATAGATGATGTTCAAATGGTGTTCATATTCTGCTGTATTAGCGGCATTGTCCTCGCATTATTCAGGCCAGCATGACTATTTCTTGAGTGGTCTCGCGACACGTCTCTTCACTCCGTATTCTTGTTAGTGTCTTCAGCAGACATCTACCAAAGGGAGATTACTGTTGGGATTGCTATGAGTTTGAATTTGTTATCAGAAGGTTTTAATATTAAGATGGTTAGTTTACGGGCATGTTCACCATATTAATCCACAACAATATAGAATATAGGCATTCAAAACGAATCAATCACAAGCCAATTGAATAAGAAACAACGGTAATTAAGTTTTCAATAAAAACAACAGACATTTATGTACAATTAATATTACAATTAGAAAACTTGTGGTTTGATAATGCAAGAATTGACCATGTATAAATTGGGTGTCTTATTGATTTACAGTTCAAAATTGTTCATGTGTTAAAGAACTGGTCAAACAGAGTAAAATGGAAAATATTACTTATACAGAAATTTGTGTAGTTTGTGTGAGTGATTAAAGTTTAGTAGAGTATAAATGTCTTAATTTTCTAGAGTTGTTTACCTTGGATTGTTCTGTAATTATCTTTTGTTAAATACAATTTCTATTTTGGAAGTGTGTAAGAACACTTTTCTTAGAAAATTGAAGTGAATTTTTGAGAGAATATTGTTGGTGGTTGAGTCAGCAGTTGACACGCGAAAAGTTTCTTAAGTCAAAATAGTGACACGCGTGGATTCGTGTGTCATCTCTCTGAAGCTAAGTGACTGACTGGTGAATTGGGTCGAAATGGTCCTTTTTTTTATTTGTTTTTGGAATCCAAAGTAGGCTCCATGGAACTGGGCGCGAAAAATAGGTTTTCGACAATTGTTACACATTTTGGCGTTGTCTCAACCAATAAAAGACGAGATTTGCAATGTGAGGTGTTGGTTGGTTAAAACTGATTCTGATAGAAGAGTGTATTTTATCTCGGGGGTGAGTAGAAAATATGGACGATTCTATCATGACCTATATTTATTATAATATTGTAAAGTTATCAAAATTGTCAAAAGATGAAACACATTTCTCAAGATAGTCATGGCAAGTACCGTAGTAGTTATCCATTTCAAGATGAAATTTCTTTTTCTCTTCAGATGTAACATCATTTTTATTAAGGTAATCATTCACACATAGAGGAATAAACTTTTCATTCATTCTTTCTTTTATAACTGCAACATATTCTTTTAAGCAGCCAGACACTTCAATAATGCCATTTTCTATCTTTTCTATCTTCATAATGCTATTGCTAAAACATATTGAAAACTGTGAACATGATATAAGTAGACTTCGTTCAGTTGATTATTGAAGAATTCTTCAAGAATTTGAATTTTTTTCTTTCTTAAGAATCAAAGAAAGATTTAAGTGCTTTAAATAACATTAGGGTTTTAGAATGTGAGAAAACTGAAATATACTACACACCAACAAACTCGCAGAAATCTTTCAAGTTCTCAGTTCGAACAAAATAAACACTAAAGTATGAAAACAATTTAACAAAAATTACTTTAACATTAAGCGGCATGAGCAGCAATGTGCAGAATATGGACTGGACATCTAACACCTTCCACCAATTTATTCATGGTTTCCTTGAATTTTGAATAGACATTATTTGTGCCTTTGCGGAACCGTCTAACAACATTAGTATTTGTATTATCTCCACATAAAGCTATACCTTTCTTCACGTCCTAACTCGACGAGGCTCTCTCTGCAGAAGCTTGCTATTGTTTCCGAGGTCCCATTTAGAAGGAATCTTACTAGCAATAACTTTATCAACAAACCCATTTCATTTGAAAAATATTGCACAAACAACGGGAAAAACTTTCATAATTGTAATTACTTCCATTAGTAGATATGCCATAAAAAGAAAAGTTATTTATATCATTAACAATCTCTGCAATAGTGTATGGAGCCACAACATTTTTTTTTTATTATTGTAGCCCATTTTGTCCTAGCCCTTGAAAATTTCCTTGCAATTTTAAAATCAGGAAATACTGTTGTAGTGCAGGGAAATTTATCCCGGCTTTCCCGCATCAAAGGGTTGAAGTTAAAAAATTGCAACAAAACGCGAGTAAAAAACAGCAAGATTAGAGCGGACAAACTTTCTCTTTTAGGCGCCGACGAATAAAGAATTTGAGAATTTTTTATTTGCAAAATTTTATAATATTCGAAGACATTTCAATAAATTGTGAAGAAATATTTAATGTATTGAAATTTGAAGCGATACGCCTCTGATAGCAAAGTAGACGATGGTGTTTTATTGACGCCTTTTTATGGGGTTGGAGGCGGGAGACGGCGCCTCCCTTTAATTGGGAGAGATTGTTCTCAGTCAGAGATTATTCTTTGGTCGATTAAGACGCTTTATTCCGGCTCGGTGGATAACTAATTTAGTTTGCCACGTAAAGTAACGTGTTATTTCGAACATTCAACTTATAGTGTCGAATTATTTTCTTAATAAATATTAATATTTATTTAACTTTAAATGCTATATCTGGTTTTATTTAGGGATGGGAAGAAGGGTTAGTGAATTTTTCGTTTTGGGCGACTCTGTACAAAAGATTTTTTATTAGCTCCTGTGGAATTCCGAAGTTAAAATTTGTTTAAATATAACTTGAGAAAAATTATAAATTTGTTTAAATATAGCTTGAGAATAGGTATATTTTATTTTGATTTGACTTATAAGGCCTATTGAGGTATTGACGCAAATATAGGCCTTTGTTAAAGATAAAGGTACTTAGCGGCTTTTGGAGATTTGTTTCAACTTTGTCTATTTGAAAGAGGTGTTTTTATTCCCAAGAAGAGGAATTATTGCCTTTGATTTGTTTGTATTGTTGACTCGGAGAGTCAACGTTTTATTTGGCAGAGTTGTTCGATGCGAGGAAGGCTGCCCCATTCTCGTTCTCTATTTAAAATGAGATTTTAAGATATTTTAAATAGATATTCATTTTAAAATTTGATCTTAGCCTAGGTTAGGAGTTGTGTTTTTATTTCTCCCTTTCAGCACCCCCCCAATGGAGAAAAGGAATGAGAAAAAGAATTTCTGAAAAGTAATGTATTTGAAGAAAAAAGGAAGTTAAAAGAAATTTGTAGAAGAAAGAAGATAAAAGTATCTGAAGAAATTGACTGTAAAAAAAAGATTTTAAAACAAGTTTTTCATTATTTACATTATTCGGACTATTGTCCTCATCTTTGTCGCCATATTTATTACAACGTTTCGGCCTTTGTACGCTCCGGCCTTCTTCAGGTGGTTGGAATGTCGAACTGAAACCGTTATTTCGCTCACTGGGGTAGACTGTTCTAGTTCCACGTGCCATGTTTAATGGATGTCAGTTATCAGTTATCTCCTGTTAATTTTCCCTCTGAAAGTTCTCCACTGCCTTAACTGGGTATTGAACTCACACTCTTTGGGTCCTATCACTGGATCTAACCAACGCCTTTATCAATTGTGCCATGTGTCCTTGCTGAAGGACATCCATTAAACATGGCACGTGGAACTAGAACAGTCTATCCCAGTGAGTGAAATAAAGGGTTCAGTTCGACATTCCAACCACCTGAAGAAGGCCGGAGCGTACAACGGCTGAAACGTTGTAATAAATATGGCGACAAAGATGAGGACAATAGTCCGAATAATGTAAATAATGTACATAATACCTCATCTCAGAAATATAGACAGATATTGAAGTTTTTTCATTGTAAAAGAAAAAGAAAAGGTTGAAAAACAAAAGAAAAGGTGTTCAAGTTGTCAGCTTAAAGAACGATGCATTCTATAGACTGACAAACTATTAATGTAATTAAATCCATTTTTTAATACTGTTTATTATAAACAGGGCATTTACTAAAATACTTGTATCTATAAAAAGAATGTTAAACATAAAAATGTCTTTAAATAATTGTCGGACTTTGTCCATTTCATAATGTGTAAATTAAATCCCTTTGTTTATCATTATGTTTTGTTATTATTTAGCATATGGAAATTGTTCCTTATGCATGGAAATTTTGTTTTATTGAAATAAATATATTATCTGTGAACACTATATTTTGGTTTTTTATCTACTAAATTTACAATAGTCTGCTTCTTTGAGTGGTTTTGTTTTATTTTCCTATGAAGAAGCCGAGAACAAAATCGGCAGTATAATCTTGTGCCTTAATATATTATTTATAAGGTAAATATATCAATTTAGGACTACTATAATTTTTTCTTCAAGAAAAAAACTCCTGCTCGGTGCGTAACAATAAAAGAAGAAAGTGTTTATTTACATATACAGAAAAAAAGGGTAAAGGGATAAAGACAATTAGGAGTGAAAGAAAGAGAAAAGAGAAAATGTCCTTTAAGGAAAGAGAAAATGTTCATAACAGAAAAAAGGCTTGTTCAAAATATTTCTCTGAGTGCCTAAAAAGTTCTTTAAGCGAGTAGAATTTTGTTAAGGTTTAGAAACACTCACAATACTTGTAGAGCAAGAAAATTGTTGGTAGATATAGGAATCTTGCAGTTGACCTACGAACTAGTAGGTCGACGACAGAAGTCCAGTGGGCACAACAAAAGTGGTGAAGGGATGCAGCTTTCAATTGATTTTTAGTAGTGGGCTGACAGTCTGTATTTCCAGCCCAGCAGGAATTTCTTCTTTGGTTGAAAGTGGTTCTGAAGTTGACTGGAGCTCCCTATCGCCGACCTTGCAGACGGTGGGCTGAAGTTTCACTGCCAAATAGGCGTAGATTCTATAAATTTATGGAGATTTGGGAGGCTCAGAAGGATCGGGGACTTTTCCCTCCCAAATCGTTATACAAATTTCCTGGCCTCTCCAATGGTCAGAAAAACAAATAATCTCTGATAAGAATCAAGGCTTTGGGAGCCAGTTTTGCAAGTAATGAAAACAGGTTGGAGTGAATAAGCTGTGAGGTTTCCCCCAGACTTTATGACACCACGGAAAGAATAATGGTGGTGAAATTCTGTTTTATATTTTCCAGCACTCTCGTTAGTCAGAGAATACAGTTGCGGCCAAAATGTTCAGAACGTCATTGTTTTCGTCAGAAAAGTTGGTATAATTTTTTATCAAAGTTATTTTATATTCTATACTTTTCACAGACAATAAATACGATATTATTTGTTATTGTCTGAGATTTTGGTGTAATCTGAGAAGATAATACAAAAGTTATGGATGATTTAGTGATTTACTGCAAAACCCATGGCGGCCAAAATGATCAGAACGGTTGCTTTTACTCCGTGTTTTAGTATATTTAACCGGCGAACTCTAATTATTTTTAATTTGTTTACGTGACGGTTCGTTTACTAAACATTAGTAAGAATATCTGCAGTGTACTTTGTTAATATAATGCTACTTACTCCGTTACCAATTCGTCAGCAGATTATTAAGCTTCGAAAGAAGGATTATTTGAGTATTGGGTCTATTGCAAAGATTGTTAACAAGTCAAAAAGTGTTGTTCACGGTATTCTTAAGGTCTATAATGATTGTGGTTCGTGTGAAGCGAGAAAGTCTACAGGTAGGCCAAGAAAAACGACCAAGAGAGAGGATCGTGCTAGGTAAAGTTGGTTAAAAAGGACAGATTTAAAACTGCTGCTGCTGTTTCTCAGGAAATGAGCATTGTACTGAAGAAAACTATCTCGAAAAACTGTGTCTCGTTGTTTAGTTGAACATGACCTACAAGCAAGAGCACCTGCAGTGAAGCCACTGATCGGCACCAAGAATAAAAAGTGTCGTCTTACCTTTGCAACCGAACATGTGTTGTGGTCTCAAGAAAAATGGCAAACTGTGCATTTCAGTGATGAATCTAAGTTTATGTTATTTGGCTCAGATGGGAAAAGGTACGTTCGTCGAAAAGTAGGTGAAAAATTGTCGCCTAAATGCCTTAAGACTAGTGTTAAATTCGGTGGAGGAAGTGTCATGGTTTGGTGGATGATATCTGGAGATGGTATGGGCACTTTGGTGCGATTACATGGAAAGGTAAATGCAGGGGTTTATAAACAACTTGTAAAAGATCATGTCTTGCCTGTGCTGAGAAATTCAACTAAGCGACCACCCATATTCATGCAGGACAATGCCCCATGTCACAAGGCTAAGGTGGTCATGAACTTCCTCAAGGCTGAAAAGGTTATTGTTATGGATTGGCCTGCTCAAAGCCCAGATCTCAATCCTATTGAAAATGTGTGGAATATTCTAGGAGAACGTTCGAAAGCCAGAAATCCTAAAACAACCGAGCAATTATGGAATTCCCTTCAGGAAGAATGGAATAAGATCACCCAGCAAGAAATTGAAAATTTAATTTCCTCATGCAGTCGAAGATCAAAGTGTGATTGAAGCTAAAGGACTTCACACTAAATATTAAATAATTCCAGTAATCTCTGTCATTTTTGATTATTTTGTTATTTTTTCAACCGTTCTGATCATTTTGGCCGGCATGGGTTTTGTAGTAAATCATTAAATCATCCATAACTTTTGTATTATCCTCTCAAATTACATCAAAATCTCAGACAATAACAATTAATATCGTATTTATTGTCTGTGAAAATTATAGAATATAAAACAACTTTGATAAATAACTTATACCTACTTTTCTGACGAAAACAATGCCGTTCTGAACATTTTGGCCGCAACTGTATATTCTTATCTCTGATAAGAATCAAGGATTTGGGAGCCGGTTTTGAAAGTAAAAAGAGTGATTGGAGTGAGGATAGAAAAAATAGCTAGAACGTGAACTTGTAAAATATTGTTCTCAAATTAAATTCCAACAGTAGTAGTACGTTCGTACTCGTACAGTCATTTAAACTGAATGACTGATAATGACGGACAGTATGAAAGGCCATTGCAACTTCTGCGGTTGTTATTTTACTTTCTTCATCTGTGTTTTTCCTGATCAAGAAGTTTGTTATGTTTCCGGCTTCTTTTGAAGTAGAGGCAATACTACGTTTGTGCTTTGCTCTTTCTATGTACTACCCGAACATCAAACTTTCTGCCATGTTCAATACTGAAAGTGAGATTACATACACCACAGTTTGCTTCAAAACAGCTTCTGCCTTGTTTGATAAATTTCTATTCGTTGGAATATTAATCACGAAATTTACATTTACGTTTTGGAATCTTGGGATGGATGGGTTAGTGTTTTAGAAAAAAAAAAGGGCCGTGGCAAGTAGTAATAACACAATTTATTGACAGTATGATTCAATGCTGATACAGCAGCACGATTAACAAGCAAAACGGTAACAGCATCGCTGTCCAATCATAGCAACTTTTGACGATATTGAATTAATAAATAGTTATAATGCAGAGTTAGCTTTAAGCTTTGATTTATTCGGCGAGAAGTATATAAAAATTATAACATGTTTACGTTTAGGGCTGAAACTATTTTTTATAAAACTAGAGAGTTCATACGTAAATATTCTATAATCTAAGGGAGATAATTTCATGTTACACCACATCCCCGTTCCAGGTTATGAGTTCATTATGACAGTTTATTTGGTGGTCAAATTCTCCGACCGTTTTCTAGCTGGCTTGGGACTTCCCAAGTTGACAGATGGGACATTCCTGTGCGCAGTGAACTGGGTCAACTTGTTCGACGAGATGTTCTGCTGAATTGTCATGGCTGTACTCAGGAATGTCTCTGGGTACGGTTGGTAAGGTAGACAATTCTGTTGGAGTTGCTACCTGAGGAAACTTGGTTTTCTCACTTCTATTGCGAACGTGGCTTCTGTTTCGACGAAGTAGTCTTGAATCTGCCTTGACAAGTACTGACCTGGGTGATAGAGTTTTCACCACTTTGGCTGGACTGGTTTTGGGTGTCTTCAACCAAAATGGCTGTCCTTCAGTAAAAAATGCACGTTCTCTAGCTCGATAATGCTTGTCGAAAGTGACTTTTTTGTTTCATTTTGAAGTGAGAGTCAGCATTTTTGTGTTGCTCAATATTTTATTGGCAGGATATATTTTTATGAGAAATTGTTGGAATGCGAATCCTGAGTTTCCTATTCATTAACAACTCTGCAGGATTCTTGCCATATTGGAATGGAGTACTGCGATAGTTAAGCAATACAATATATAGATCACTTGCTTTCTTTAAAAGGTCCTTGACTGTCTGAACCGCAAGTTCAGCTTCTCCGTGTCTTTGTGGATGATGAGGAATACTTGTGAGGTGTACAAAGCCGAAAACATTAGAGAAATCCAAGAACTCTTTGGATATGAACCGTTATTGCTAATGACAACTTCGGGAATACCATATCGAGAGAATATTGATTTGCAATTGTCAACAATAATGTCTGAAATTGTTGTCTGTAGATGAGATATCTCTATTCATCTGGAATAATGGTCAATGATTATAAGTATCTGTGTCCTTTAAGTTCGAATATGTCCATTCCTATCTTCTGCCATGGGTAGTCAGGTAACTTGGTAGGTCGTAGTGGCTCTGGTGGATATTTTCTTTCTGTCTCACAGATACTGCACCTTCCTATTTTGTCAATAAATTTATTTTGAAAGACCTGACCACTAAACATAGTACCGCGCTAGTATTTGACGATACCTTGGTGTCCTTCGTGGAGACGATCCAAGATGTCTTTTTCTACAGGTATGATGAGTCGGCTATGATACAGTAAGAGTCCATGGTAAACTGTGAGATATTGCCTTACGAACCAGTAGGGCCTCAGTTCAGAATCTTGTGTTGCTGCTTCAGGCCAGTGATCCATCTTGTAAAAGTTGATAATTTGGCTGCAGATTTTGACAGTGCTTTGATTCTGCCTGATTTCCTCCAGACGTTTGTCACCCACGGAGATGTTCTCTATGATGGAACGGACGAACATACCTGTCTCTGTCTCCTGCTGGGACTCTTGTTTCGTTGGTACACTGCCAGGAACCCTGGAGAAGGTATCTGCCATAATGATGTTTTTCCGTGCGATGTGTGTAATCTCGTAGGTGAATCTCATTAAGCGCATGCGGAAACGTTGTATTCTGTAGGTCAATCCATCGAGACGTTTAGTCTTTAGCGTTGGTAGTAGAGGCTTCTGATCTCATTCTATCATGAACTTTGGTAGTCCTATCAAGAAATCAGCAAACTTTTCTCAGAACCACGTGACTGATAATTCTTACTTCTCAATCTGTGCATATCTCTGCTCTGTTTCAGTGAGATATCTCGATGTATAGAATACAGGTTTCCAGTCATCCCTTCCTTCTGAAGAAGCGCTCCTCCCAAGCCATAAGATGATGCATCTGCTGAGACCTTGGTTGGCTTGTCAGCACTATAATGTATCAGTACTGGTGCAGAGCCCATTTTTTTCTTCAGAGACTAGAACGCTATTTCCTGAGGCTGGTTTCATATCCAAGTGGTCCCTTTTTTAGTAGATCCCGTAGTGATTTGGTCATCTCTGCTAAATTCTCAGTGAATTTGCCCACATGATTTGCCATGCCGAGTAACCTTCTTAGCTCAGACACATTTTGTGGTCTGATCAACTGCTTTATTGCTTTTGCCTTCTCAGGATCTACTCGGATTCCTTCTTTGGAGATTATGTGTCCAAGAAATTTCACTTCATTAGCAGAGAATTGATATTTTTCATTTAGTTTTACTCCTGCTGCTTCCATTCTTTGTAGTACCATTTGTACCCTCTGGTCGCGCTCTTTCTGTGTTCTTCCACTGACCAGGATATCATCGACGTCACAAATGACCTCTTGTATTTCAGATACGTTGTGCGTCATTTCCCTGTGGAAAACTTCTGGTCCGAAGCTTGTTGCGAAAGGTAGCCTTTGATAACAAAATCGACTATACGGCGTGATGAAAATCGTAAATTCTTGTGAGTTTTCGTGTAAAATTATGTGATGGAAACCACAGTTGCAATCAAGTTTAGTGAACACCATGGCCCCGTAAGTTCCGCAAGAAGTTGATCAGTTGAGGGAAGTGGAAATTTTCCCTTGTTTCACACTTTCGTTCAACTTAGAGTAGTCAACACAAAGTCTGTCTCTTCCATCTCCTTTCGAGGCTGCTACAATGGGAGTACAATAGTCTCTTGACGACTTCACTGGGTGGATAATTCCCTATTTCTCTAATTGTATTAACTCCTCCTGGACTTTCTTTTTCATGGGATGTGGTAGACATCTAGGGGCGGCGATTGAGAAACGTGTGTGCTGTCTTATCCAAATGAATCTTGTAAACATATCTCAATTTCCCTAGGCCTGTGAACACACTGGGAAAGTCTTTTTTGTATTGGTGACCATCACTCTTTATTTTTTTACTTAATAAATTGAGTGCTTTGGTTGCTAGTCCAGCCAATAATGGTTCTGTTAAGTCTTGCACAAACTTGTTGCGAAGTTGTTTTCCCATAATTGGTGTGGCATCTACCTGGTCCATATCTTTTGTTTGTAGGTTTTATTATGGGGAAAATTCTTCCTGAAGAACTGTTCTGATACTACAGTCACATCTGCGCCGGTATCACGTCTAAAAGTGATCATTTTGCTGCAGACATTTGGTGGTGGGTTTTATCTTCTCTTGCCATTCAAGCTTATTGAATTCACTTACTGATTTATATATTTCAATGTAATAAAGAAATGGTATTCTTCTTCCTCTTCAACTCCCCTAACTCTTGATTTGTTCTTATAAACAGTTGCGTAGTATCCTATTTTGGAACACCATCTGCATCTTGTTGCTGAGGTGGGGTAGTCATCTATGCTATGAAATCTGAACATTCCACACCGCATGCACTTTTTCTCATGTATCTTCTTTTTAAGTTGATACTTTCTTTAATTTGATTTTGTGACATGGTTTAATTGTGAATCTGTTGCATTCACAGTTGAGGAGATTGTTTTCACTTGGTGTTTAGATGATTCATGAGCTCTACCTATCTGTAGTCATTTGTCGAGGGTTGGCGTTTTGTCTGCTAAAAATTTCTATCTTAATGCATCGTCTTTAGCGACTGAATAATTTTAAAAATTTCTCAGGTGTAATATTCGCAGAAAAATGTCTCGTAGCCATTTCTGTAAATAAAGTGAGAAAAATAAACTTAAAATTTTGTGAAGAATTCTTTCTTTCTTTTTTTTAAATGTGTATGTGCAGGGTGATGGCTGTTGATGTTTTTTCCCGATAGTGAAAAAATATGGGAAATTTGTCCTGGCTTTCCCACATGAAAGGTTTGAGGTTAAAAATTGTGACAAAAATCGAATAAAAACAGCAAGCAACTACAGCTTGAAAGATTAGAATGTACAAGATCTCTCTTTTAGGCGGATGAATAAAGAAAAATTCAAACTCCTGCTCGGTGTGAAACAACAAAAGAAGATATTTACATGCACAAAAAAGGGTAATGGGATAAACACGATTACGAGAGAAAGAAAAGGAGAAGAAAAAGTCCTTTAACTTTAAAGGAAGAAAAAATAAATTAAAACAAAGACTTGCTCAAAATATTTCTCTGAGCGCCTAAAAGTTTTTTTAAGCAAGTAGAATTTTGTTAAGAGTCAAAACACTCACAGTTTTCTTCAAAGTTCTTGCAGAGTAGGAAAATGTCGGTAGATACGAAATTCCGGTCAACGACAGAAATCTTCAGTCGCAAGGAGGCAGTTCTTAATTAGTTTTTAGTGGTGGGCTGACGTTTTGTCTTTTCAGTCTTTTTGCTACGTGACATCTGTCCTCCTATACGGCAGCGAATGTTGGATGGTATCCTCAAGGATAAAGAAGAGACTCGAGGCGGCGGAGATCTGAGGATATCATAGACCGAGAATGTGAGCAATGATGAGGTCTTGGAGAGGATGCAAACAAGGAGGAAGCTTATGCTTAAAATAAGGGAGAGTCAGATGAAATTTCTGTGACACTTGATGAGAAAGGAGGGCCTGGAGAATCTGATGCTCACGGGACGAATAGAGGGGAAAAGAGACAGGAGAAAGCGCATGACATACGCGGCGGGCTTGGGGAGGTAGATGGCGGAGTGTGATCTGGGGGAGTTGGTAGAAACACAAAACCTGTTGAGAGCCACAAGGCATAGGGGGAAGTGGAGGGCCACGATCGCCTACGTCCTGAAACGATACGACACATAAAAAGAAAAAAGAAGGTAAATCTTTCTTGAAGATGAATGCCTTTCTGTTGTCGAACCGTTGTTATCTTAGATGGTCGTCGTAGCTACTCACTGCCAAATAAGCGAAGATTTTACAAATTTATAGAGATTAGGAGGCTCAGAAATATCAAGGACTTTTTCCACCAAAATTGTTATACAAATTTCTTGGCCCCTTCATTGGTTAGAAAATATATTCTTATCTCTGATTAGAATCAAGGTTTTGGGAGATGCAACAGCATGTGAGCGTTTCACCCAGACTTTATGGCAACATGGAAAGGATAATGGTGATGGAATTCCTTTTTATATTTTCCAACTCTCTCGTTAGCCAGAAGATATATTCTTATCTCTGATCAAAATCAAGGCTTTGGGAGCCAGTTTTGAAAGTAATGAAAAAAGGTTGGAGTTAGGATTGGTTCTCAAATTAAATTCCAATAAAAAAATGTTCGTTTTTGTTTTTTCCACTGAAATCTTCTTCTAGAGTTCGTTCAAAAGTTTCGGTTGACCACTTCTGATACCATGTAGTATTATGGGTTTTGACGATATTGGATTAATAAATAGTAATAACGCATAATTAGTTTTAAGCTTTGATTTATTCGGCGAGGAGTACATAATGAATGATGTAATTACGTTTGGGGCTGAAACTACCTTTATAAAAATAAAGAGTTCATATATAAATATTTTATAATCCAATGGAGATCATTTCAAGTTACACCACAGCAAACACTATAAGTTTCTTGGGCGTATATCGTCTTGTGGCGGACTTCACCACATTAATTTAACTTAGATTAGGAAACCAAACTGACGTGAAGAAAAAAGGATAAGCCAAAGACATCATTACACATAAAATATGTATTTAACAAGATGTACAAACAAGGATGTGAAAGAAAGGCAAGTAAAACAAGAGTTGTCTCTCTTTAACTATTAACTGTGTTCCAAAGTTCACTGAAAGAAAGAAAGTTGTGATAGTTTCTGGTAATAAATATTTTCAACAGTTTTGCTGTGTAAAGAAAAAGATTATGTTAGTGTAGGAAATATTCAGCATGTGAGTGGTGCTGTGAGTTTGAAGATTGGTGCATGGTTTCAACTGTCGTGGATTCGTTTGGCAGCTGAAATCTCACTAATTATCGAAGAATATTTCTTGCTTATATAGGTGATCATCGGCTCCGAAGCGCTGCGCGGGAAGAATCATTCAATGAATGCTTGTTGTTGTATAATTTGAAGTGTGTGATGATCATCATCATAGTCTGCTTTACTGAGAGAAAACAGACGCCGTGTTGGGATTTTGCTCTTTAAATTTTTGAATTTTAAAGTATTTTTGGTACATTTCGATTTGTGAGAAAATAACTGCGTTTGTTTTTTCATTCGGTTTTAGACTGACTTCTTTAAGCCAGAATTAATGGTTATAAAATAAGTAAAAGGAAATTATATTTAGTGTTGAAATATTGTGCCACTAGCACAGAAAGAAAAATAAAATTTGTACAAACAAGGATGTGAAAGAAAGGCAAGTAAAACAAGAGTTGTCTCTCTTTAACTATTAACTGTGTTCCAAAGTTCACTGAAAGAAAGAAAGTTGTGATAGTTTCTGGTAATAAATATTTTCAACAGTTTTGCTGTGTAAAGAAAAAGATTATGTTAGTGTAGGAAATATTCAGCATGTGAGTGGTGTTGTGAGTTTGAAGATTGGTGCATGGTTTCAACTGTCGCGGATTCGTTTGGCAGCTGAAATCTCACTAATTATCTAAGAATATTTCTTGCTTATATAGGTGATCATCGGCTCCGAAGCGCTGCGCGGGAAGAATCATTCTTCACGTGCAGACAATCTGATTGGTTGGCATTGACCAATCAGCGAGCGAGCTTTGGGGAGACTCACGAAAGCTTCTGGGATCCGATTCTCCCAAAAGTGCACGAAATCAACTACATGAAAATATAGCGATTATAAAATTGTCGCATAGCTGCGATTTATAAATTGTCCATTACACAGTAGTGTTGATTTATTATCCAATGAATGCTTGTTGTTGTATAATTTGAAGTGTGTGATGATCATCATCATAGTCTGCTTTACTGAGAGAAAACAGACGCCGTGTTGGGATTTTGCTCTTTAAATTTTTGAATTTTAAAGTATTTTTGGTACATTTCGATTTGTGAGAAAATAACTGCGTTTGTTTTTTCATTCGGTTTTAGACTGACTTCTTTAAGCCAGAATTAATGGTTATAAAATAAGTAAAAGGAAATTATATTTAGTGTTGAAATATTGTGCCACTAGCACAGAAAGAAAAATAAAATTTGTTCTCTGTTGATATGCCTTTCAAGTTTAACAACTGTAAAATGTTTTCACATTTAAGTTTTGTTGATAATGTGAAAATAAAATTTTGTGTAAATGACCAAAATAAAGAAATACAATTTTTTTTTTGTACAAAACATTTCAAGCATGGTTCGAACATTGTGAAAAAAAAATCATTGTATGTAATTGTAATACTGTATATTAAAAAAAAAAACAACTTTTGCTGTAAAAAATATTGTACAATTACATTCTGCACTTGTAAAAGAAGTCATTCTGAATTATTCAAAGGTTCATTAGAATTTAGCTTGCATAAGAAAGGTCTGTCATTCAACATAAAATTTAGATACAAAAAAATGTCGGCTTCTTGCATCTTTGTCTGGGAGAAATATAAGAAATTTAAGCTGCTTGAACGTGTATCATCTGCTTTTCTGAGAGAAAACAGACGCTGTGACAGGCTCTTGCTTAAACTTTTGAATTTCAAAAACATTTTTGGTACATTTCGTTTTGTAGGAAAGTAACTGCGTTTGTTTTTCATTCGGAACCAATTAAAAGATTTCCCTCAAAATTCCGAGGAGTGAAATCAGGTGCCTATCTGGGTAAATAAAAGGAAAACCAGAAATTGAATTCGAGGAGTCTACGAACAGTTGCAACTAGCTTAGTTCAGTGGGAGCTAGTGGGGGCGGTTATCGGGAATACGTGGTGAGAGAGACTTAAGTGTAGGATTAGGTCTTTCACCACGGATTTCAGCAAACAGCTCGCCCTAGATAGAGCTGAAAAAGGTGAAGACACTTAAGGCTAGTCTTTCCCGGGCGGTGGCTGGGGAGATGCCCTAGAGATAGCATTAGCTAAGGAGGCCGTGGAGCGTTCGAATAGCGAGCGCTACATGGGCCAGGTAATTAGACATAGGTTAAGCAAGATGTCTTCCAAAGCTGTGAACATGGGCGTAGATCTGCGCAAGGAAGAGGTCCGTCGAGGTGGCGATCGTTACATTCGTGAAGTCGATACCCAGGAGGGAAGTACTCTTGGGGCCACTGACGACATGTGCGAGGCGTTTCGGCGGCATTTCGAGATCCGGTTTACCAAGGAGCCTGGTCTCCGTGAGGAAGAGTTTCGCAGCTATTTGGCTGATTTTTCCCGGCTTTCGCCGACTGAAGCGGCTAGCTGCGAGGGAGAGATCACGGAGGGCGAAGACCACGCGGCATTGAAGAATGTCGGCAGAGGTAAGTCGCCCAGTGCTGTGGTACAGGTGAACGGGAAGCTGTCGGGCGCTTTTGCACTGTCTAGGTCGGTCCGTCAGGGTTGTCCACTGTCGCTCCTACTCTATGCTTTGGCGTTGGAGCCTCTCTTTCGGTCCTAAGGGACAGGGCGTGCAGTCCGGCTCTACGTGGAATCGCCGTTCCTGGAGGGGCTCGAGCTAGGTTTTCTGCGTACGCCGATGACGTATCTGCTTTCGTGTCGTCCCGCAGAGACATTGAGGCGGTATAGAAGGCGCTTGACCGGTACGAGAAAGTGACAGGGGCCAAGATTAACCGAGACAAGTCGTCCGGCTTGCGGTTAGGTGCCTGGAAGGGGGTCGATCTTCCGGGGCCCTTCGGTTGGACGGACGGTCCTGTCTGCATTTTTGGAGTGTGGTTTGGACCCGACCTCCAGCTGGAGAAAAATTGGTCTGAAGTACGAGCAAAGGTCAACGCTGCCGGTCAGACTTGGCGTCGACGGAGGTTGTCCGTGAAAGGCAGGGCGAAGGCTTGTGCTACATACATTTTCCCGATTGTCCGTACTTCCTCTCTATGACGACCACTGGAAGCCGCTCGAGCGCTCGCTATCCTCCATTTTATGAAGGGGACGCGGGAATCGGGTTGACAGACGAGTCTGTGTACAACGTCCGTGTCATGGGGGCTGGGAATGCCACACTTAGGGAGCCACTTACGTGACTCGAGGTTGGATTTCCTACGCCGCGTGTTGACAGGAGGAGATTCGGTTATGGCGGGGATTGTTAAGAACGCGTTCCGTCGCCTTACTATTAATCCACACACATCTCGAGCGTTGAGCGCCATCGTAAGTCCCGGGATCAGTCGAATTTCCTTCGCGAGTGTCGGTCGGCCTTGTTGGCTGTTAGTCGGTCCAGTGACATTACACGGCCTAGGAAGGTCTTCTATAGTCTTTTAGTGGAGGGGGTCGCGAAGGATTCCCTACGTGATACGCTCTGCTTGTCGGAGGATGAGATTCGCTCTTACTGGTCTTGGGCGAAAGCGGCGGATTACCTCAGTAACCCTGAGTTTTCGCTTACCTGGCGATTGGCTCGGAATCGGCTGCCTCTCAATGACAAGGCCTTCATATGGGGCTTGGCGGATTTGCCAGATTGTGAACGGTGTGGACTTGGTTTAGAAGAAACGGCTTTGCACGCCTTCTACCATTGCCCCCGGGTCCGCCCCTTATGGGACCATGTCGGCGAGCTGACGGCTCGTCTCGCTCCCGAAAAGCTTGTGCTCATTGATCGCGCATACGCGTGTGACAATGTGTCGCCTCCGTATTCCGAGGTGAAACGGATGGTGTTTCTGACGCTGTTGGCCACGGCTCGAATGGGGATTTGGACGACGCGGATGGAGGAAGTCTTGCGAGGCACCCGTCTTTCTCATCAGGATCTGATCCGATTCTTTGAGCATCAGCTCAAGATGAAGATCAGAACTGATAGAAAACGCTTGCATTCGACAGTCTTTAGCGAAAGGTGGGTGACTGAGGCGAGCTTGGTTCGTTTGAACGGGGCTAGCCTTGATTTTCTCTTTTAGGTCACCCTACGTCACATCGGGGCGGTTTCCTGTGGAGCCCTCCCCTTGGTTAGGTTAGACATGCTTTTGTGTACCTAGTTAATGTGAGTAAGTGTTGTTCCCGGCTACATCTTTGGTTATGATCCAGGTTGAGATTCCCAACCTCCTCAGTTTGTTTTGGCCCCTTTTTATCTCGAATGGGTCAGCTGTATATTTTCCCATGCCTGTATGATTTTTCTATCCTTTTCGAGAGTGTCTCTTGATTTTGTCCCATGGGCAGAATACAGCGGCCTCTCTGTTTTGAAGGTTGGACGGGCCCTACTAACATCAGTTACATTTAGTTTGCTTTGTGTTGATTTTTAGTTTATTATTGGGTTCATCTCCCTCCCCTCTCATTCCTCATGATTAGATTTTTATGTATTATCTATTATCATTACATTTTTATGGCATGGAGTGCGTTTTGTAGGTCCCCCCTTGAGAGAATGCGGTATTATGGTGTATGGAGGATCGAGTGGTGACGGGCGAGTTTTTATGGTGAATATGGAAATTGTAATGAGTGAATGTGTCGTGAATCAGATTAGCTAGGTATAGGATAGTTAGTGTCGACCATTCCCCTCCCCCATTTTTAGGCCATGTGCCACAATTGTGTAATTTTCACAATAAATATTGTCACGAACAGCTGCATTAACCCATGTGGGCGCGGTCGAGGGAAAACAACATAAGAAATTTGACGACCACTAGACGAGAACTGAAAGTGTAGCGGTATTGTCAGCGTAAATCGACCCGCACATTTTTTACTTTACGAATGTTCATGCAAACAAAAAGCAAACAAGAGAAAAAACACAAGAAAATAACATTTCATAATAAGTACAAAATTTATATAATGTCAACAGAATTTTTACATGAATTATTAACAGGAGTTGCTTCCCTTTAACTGGTTAAATATTTTTACTACTGGATATGTTTTTTTACCTGAGCTCACAAAAAGTTGAATTAACTTTTTGCTCAAAATATTCAGTGGAAGAATAATTAAAAAGTCCTGTAAAGCTGAAAATATGTTGAATAAACTTTTAGCTTTAAAGAAGTCGGAGTAATGAATGTTCCGTGAATGCTCAATTTGTTTTCGTTGCTCGTAGTAGTTGAATGTATTGTTCGTAAATGTTTGTAATTTCGTCTCGTAAGATTCAATAGCGTGATTGAATTATTTTTTGTAAGTTGCAAAAGAAGTTGGTGAGTGAGTTGAAAATTTAGCTTGAGTTACAGTGAAGTTATTTCATGTTAAAGAATTTGAGATTCTAACTTTGTACTTCGCTGCAGTAAAGTTACAAGCGTCGTGAACTAGTTTTTTAGCAAATGCTAGTCGTCGTAAATTCTCACTAGTTGGGTTCGCTCGTACATTCAATTTTTTTGTTTTTTTTATCACGTGATTGGCTCCAAGAAGCATTGTTTTTTCGTCAGGTCAAAAACTAGGTTGATGCTATTCGGACGTAGTGGTGAGCAGGTAAATTGTTTTTTTTAATATTTGTTAACCACTCAGGGAGCGCTTTACAAAACTCAGTCTGGAGCCTGATATGTTTTGTTTCGCGCTGGGGTAAATACGAGGTTGGACATGCGTTCTTTCAAGTCCTGAATGAAGTATGTAGATGGTCTTGTCGACACATCTTTTTCCATCATTTGATCGGGGAGTGTAAGTGGGCTACCAAAAACAAGCTCAGCTGTGGTGCATTTTAAATCTTCCTTGACAACACTACGCAGTGCTAGCATTACTAATGGTAATCTTTCAATCCACGATCGTGTGTCTTCGCTAGCTGTAAGTGCTGCCTTTAGTTGCTTGTGAAACCTTTCTACCAAACCGTTTGCGCACGGATGGTAAGCTGTGGTTGTTATATGCTTAGTACCCAAAAGGTTAGTAAATTCTGTAAAGAGGGTAGACTGGAATTGGGGTCCACGATCCGTGGTGATGACAGACGGGCATCCAAATGTGGCTATCCACTCACGTAGGATCGTTTGTGCGATTACACTGGCGGTAGTTGATCGCAAGGGTACCACCACTGGCCAACGTGTGAAACGGTCCACTATTGTCAACAAGTATTGGTATCCGTCCACTTCCATTAAAGGACCGACGAGGTCGACGTGGATATGTTTAAATCGACCACCCGGTGCAGAAAAGTGACCGGGAGGAGATCTGGTGTGTTGCTGAACTTTCGACCTCTGGCATTTAATACATGTCTGCGTCCAGTGTTTTATGTCTGCAGACATGTTTGGCCAGACGAATCGCTCAGAAATGAGTTTAGTTGACGCTTTACGACCTGGATGAGACATAGAATGAAAGTGGTCGAAAATTTGTCTGCGCATAACAGGAGGCACGTAGGGTCTAGGATGATTAGTGCTAACGTCACAAAACAAATATGCCGCACTGAAAGGAATTGGTCGTTGCACAATGAGCAGTGACGTGTCACTTTTCACTTTCTCTAGGGTGGCATCCCTCTGCTGTTCTCTGGCTAAACATTCAAAATCTAATGGCTGTAACTTGACGGAATTCATAGTAGCTCTAGAAAGGGTGTCTGCAACGATGTTGTCGCTCCCGTTAATGTGACGAATATCGAACGTAAACTGTGCGATGTAGTCCAGCTGTCTTATGTCACGAGGGTTATATTTATCTGTTTTAGAGTGCAAGGCATACACTAAAGGTTTGTGGTCAGTGAAAATTATAAAATTCCTGCCCTCCAACAAATGTCGGAAATGACGAACAGATAGGTATATAGCAAGAAGTTCACGTGAGAAAGCACTATATTTGCGTTGTGCTGAATTTAATTTCACGGAAAAGAATGAAAGTGATTTCTTCACATTATCACTCTCTTGGTGTAATACGGCCCCCACAGTATCAGCAGATGCGTCCGTGGTAAGAGTAAGAGTAAGAGTCGCTTCTTCACTATCCGAAACGTAAGATAGTTTCGTGTAATTAGCCAGGGCTTCCTTGGCATTATTAAATGCTGACAGTGCATCGTCAGTTAAAATAATCTTGCTGTTCCTTTTTCTTTGATTCTGTAACAGGTTTGTCAACGGAATCAGCACTTGCGAACAATGAGGTATGAATTGTCTATAATAGTTAACTAGACCTAGAAATCTACGTAGCTGTCGAAGTGTAGTTGGTTGTGGGAATTTTTGAATTGCTTCGACCTTTTGAGAGACGGGTGTAATCCCCTTCCCATCTATCTCATGACCAAGAAAGATCAGCTTCGGTACAGCAAATTCACACTTAGTAGGATTAATTTTAAGTCCGAAGAGCTTCAATCGCCGAAAAACCAGTTCAACGTGATCAGTGTGTTCTTCGATGTTCCTACTCGCAATCAGAACATCGTCAATATAGGCGAATGTGAAATGTAAGCCACGCAGTACTTCGTCTATAAGTCGCTGGAAGGACTGAGCTGCATTTCTTAGACCGAAAGGCATTCTAGTAAACTCGAATAAACCAAACGGGGTAGTTACAGCTGTTTTGTGGATGTCGTCTTTTGCCACAGGGATTTGGTGAAAAGCCTTTCTTAAGTCCGACTTTGTAAAAATTGACGCCCCTTGTAACGTTATAGCAAAGTCTTGTAGATGCGGGATCGGATATTTGTCCGGGACTGTTTGAGCATTAAGTCGCCGAAAATCACCGCAGGGTCTCCAAGCTCCAGCCTCCGATTTCGACACCATGTGCAAAGGAGAAGCGTATGGACTGCATGATGGACGGATTATCCCTAAGTCCAACAGATGCTGAAACTCAATCTTAGCGTTTTTATATTTATCGGGATGTAAACGCCGCGGAGGTGAATACACGGGAAGACCAGTCGTCTGTATCCTGTGTTCCGCATTGTGTAAGATTGGTTCCATATAGTTGAACGGAGTCAGAATTTCTGGATATTTCCGTAATAAATATTGAAGACAGTTGGCTGTGGGTAGGGCTGTACTGATACCTGCCGTTGTCAATTTTGATGTAATTCCCTTAATAGCAATATCCGTATGTTTATCTTCTAAGGATCGGGAATACATGTTCACGTTCAGTTTAAAATGAGCCAGGAAATCAGCTCCTAGAATTGGTGACTTTACTTGCGCGATGGTAAATACCCAAGTGAATGATGTACGTAATCCCAGGTTTAACGTGAGTGATTTTTCACCATAGGTTTCTATACGAGAACCGTTATCAGCTTGGAGGTTGTACGATGTAGCTTTGGTCGCCATGTTTGCTGTAGGTGGAATCACACTAACTTGTGCGCCCGTGTCAACCAAGAATAGGTAACCAGAATTGGCGTCCTTAACATAAAAAAGACGGTTAATATTTTTTTCCCCGGGAGCGAATGCCGTCTTCACTTGCCGCCGGGAACGTCGATTCCCGCTTGCTGTGTCGGTCTACTGCGAAAGAAATTCGCGCTAAACCTGCAAGGTTTACGGCATTTATGTGTCTGGTGGCCAAACTTAGCGTGATACCAACATACGTTGTCTTGATATTTTTCCCTATCTCGTGACAACGATCTGTGTCTACGTCGTGATTCAGGAGGAGCTCGATTCGTGAAGTTGCATTTCCGTTGTTGCATAGACTTCTGAATATCCTGCACCTGAATGGAAAGTTGTGCTAACCTGTTACTAAGTTCACGCATGTCGTCTGCGTCAACCACCGATGCTACTGGCTGTCTCTGGGTCGCAGCATACACAGGACTAGCTGGCTGGTTATCAGCTATTTTATCAGCTATTTCAGCTAGTTTTTGTAGCTCAATTTCGTCTGGGAGGGAAGCTAAAATTTGGATGGTGTTCACGTGAAGTTTGTCCAACCAAAGCTGTCTTAACACTGTATCAGACATCTTGTTGCTCCCTAGTAGTACTCTCATTTTACGCAGCAGCTGTGACGGTTTACTTTGTCCTAAGCTTAAGTTGTTAAAGAGGTCACGCAGCTTTTGTTCCTCAGACTGACCAGTTCTATGGAGAATAGCTTCTTTTAGGGTGTCATAAGGTTTGTCGGATGGCATCTCATCCAGGAGATCCGAAACCTCAATCGCTACCTCCGCCGGTAGCTTCTCTACAACATAGGCATATCGGGAAGTTTGTGAAGTTATCCTCTTGGCGTTGAATATAGCAGTTAACTGTGCGAACCAAACTTGCACGTTGACATTGTTGTAAGCTGGCAAATTCACAGTTATTGCGGCTTCTGTGTGTGCATCAGTTTGCTCGGCCATAATGTTAATATCTCTTCGGCGTGGAGTCAGGATACTAGTTAAGTTGGGTTTAATGTGGTAATTCAAATTTTTAAACGTCGGTACAAACGTCAGAGTTGACAATATTAAATCTGTGTAAATCTCTTATTGCTCAATACTTTTCCAATCACATTCGTATTCGGGGTCACCATTTATGTAGCGGTATTGTCAGCGTAAATCAAACCGCACATTTTTTACTTTACGAATGTTCATGCAAACAAAAAGCAAACAAGAGAAAAAACACAAGAAAATAACATTTCATAATAGGTACAAAATTTATATAATGTCAACAGAATTTTTACATGAATTATTAACAGGAGTTGCTTCCCTTTAACTGGTTAAATATTTTTACTACTGGATATGTTTTTTTACCTGAGCTCACAAAAAGTTGAATTAACTTTTTGCTCAAAATATTCAGTGGAAGAATAATTAAAAAGTCCTGTAAAGCTGAAAATATGTTGAATAAACTTTTAGCTTTAAAGAAGTCGGAGTAATGAATGTTCCGTGAATGCTCAATTTGTTTTCGTTGCCCGTAGTAGTTGAATGTATTGTTCGTAAATGTTTGTAATTTCGTCTCGTAAGATTCAATAGCGTGATTGAATTATTTTTTGTAAGTTGCAAAAGAAGTTAGTGAGTGAGTTGAAAATTTAGCTTGAGTTACAGTGAAGTTATTTCATGTTAAAGAATTTGAGATTCTAACTTTGTACTTCGCTGCAGTAAAGTTACAAGCGTCGTGAACTAGTTTTTTAGCAAATGCTAGTCGTCGTAAATTCTCACTGGTTGGGTTCGCTCGTACATTCAATTTTTTTGTTTTTTTATCACGTGATTGGCTCCAAGAAGCATTGTTTTTTCGTCAGGTCAAAAACTAGGTTGATGCTATTCGGACGTAGTGGTGAGCAGGTAAATTGTTTTTTTAATATTTGTTAACCACTCAGGGAGCGCTTTACAAAACTCAGTCTGGAGCCTGATATGTTTTGTTTCGCTCATTGAGAACAAATGTACGTGAAGAAAAGCGAGAATTTTAATGTTTATTGTCCAATGAGAAGCTAAGGTTTTCAGAAAAAATGTATGATCCACTTTTTTGCACGAAAATCGACATTGAAGAAAAAGTAGTTGAGGCATTCTAAAAAAGGAACATCAAAGTCGCTATCACATCAAGGCTGGTGGGATTGTTCTGTTCTTCGCTGCTTCGCCGTTGTAACTATTCTATAAAAATTATTCAGAGAAGTATTCTTCCCCTTTCTTCATTTATGTTTATGTTGTTTACCTGAAGACCTTAAGCAGCATTGTATTTTTTATTGTAAATGAGGCATATTTCATTTGCATTGATTATTTTTACTACAATGTTATTGGCCATCATTTGGCACACAAAAAAACACTTAATTTGTCAAATTCTTTCATTTTTAACAATAAATTTATCGTCTGTTTTTTAAACTCGACTCGTGTCGTCTGTCTTTGTTGTGTGTCTTTATAAATTACCTCAAACTGCAAACATTTGTTTGAACTATTTTTTTTCGTATAGTTTTTTACCAAATAAAAAAAAAATCCTTTATCACGTTAGTTTTGTTTGGTGTAAACTTCGATCAACTCGTTACATTCAGGATATTTTGATCAAGAGAATCTGAAAAAGGAAAGTATAATGACTTAAAGTTATGGCCAAGAACCGTAAGAAGGTAGTAAAAGTATTTTTTTATTACGAAATTTGAAAATGAAATAAGTACGGGACATTTGGTGGTGTCACTGCAGTACAGGACTGGGGACAAAATCATCTAATACGGAACATGTCCAGTATGTAAGGTACGCCTAGCAACCCTAAAACTAACTAAAGTTTATATTCATAAAATATAACATTGAAGCTAAGTATTTTTAAGGATAAGTAGAGGAAATATATTTAAATAACTTTTGTCTTGTTTTTAATACATATTTATGCTATTAATCTCTAATTATTACTTATTCCATGAAACAAATAAACTGGAGAAGTTATTTCATAAATGTAAAAGTTTTTTCAAAATCACAATTTTTACATTTGAAGTTTTTTAAATTTTTTTAATCATAGGAAGTGTTGTGATGGTATAACCCAACTTCCCCATTCACGATAATGGACGGACGGTTTGCCGATAAAGTGCGACCACAGCAGGTGGTCGTGAGCGACTTCGTTTGTAACACCTATTGAGGTTAGCATACTCTCGACTCTGTCTCTGTACTACATCCGATTATAAAGTTATTATTGAAAACCTACATTCGGTTTACTTTGTTTATTATATCTTGCACGAGATATAACAGGAAGGCATAGAAATATAGCAAAAAAGAAATAGAAACATGACTATAAAATGTCTGTTTTCCCATGTTGAATGTCAGTCATATATACCTGTGAAAATAACATGAAAACTTATTTTTGAGCATACTGCTTATAACCAATGAAGTTGATCTTACAAGAAGTAGTTGTTAAAAATGTGCCAATTAGATAATTTACTTTTTAAATATTTGAAACCAATTAAAATTTGGCAGATCTAAATAAAAGATAAAAGATAGCATTAAAAATGATAAAATTCAAGAATACTCCAAACATTTGACAGAAGCTTTCAATAAGCTTCAACACTGAAGCAATTTAAAAGATGTTTTGATAGCATGTTTGTTTATTGAAATAAAAGAATAACCAGGGTAAACAGTCAGGTTTTAGGGCAGAATGTGACACAAGGTTGATTTTACATTTATTTCTTTTAAATTTTGGGATCTGGTGTAGATGTATATACTTCCTCTCCTTAAAAATTAATGCTGATATGATATGTGATATTTAAAAATACTAGCAATAAATATAAAAACAAAATTGACAGAACACTGAACAAGGTCAAGTAGGTTATGATCTGTTGATGCAAAAGAAGGATAGTGATGTACACTCTCTTTGCTTCATAGTGACCATTTCATGTAATGGCAATGTTACAGGGAAATTTGAATAGTCATGTGGAGCTTTTCATGTAACATTCTGTCAACAAACTACTTTTTTCTTCTACTTCATTCTCTGATATCTGGCTGCTTATGAAATATTTTGTTTACCTAGTTTAGTACAAAACTAGTCCCTATGATAAAGAAAATGGAAAATGTAATGTAAGAGACATTATTCAAGGAAACGACAATAGCAAATTAAATCTAAATGCTTAAAATTTAATAATGAAAGAGACTTTTTAATAATTACATTAAATGTAATTCTCACCTATTGAATATTACTTTTATTATCTATGTACAAATTTTCATATAAACACAGTCAGATAATATTTTCTTCATTCCTAGATTTTTAAATTTTTGGCAGATATTTCTGTTGCACTTTTTTTGTATGCTTTTGCATATAAGCAAATTTATATATTTTTGTATACTACAACTATCATTGTTTAGTTTTCACTGACTACTTTAATTTCCCACAAGAAATAATTTTATAAATAAAAAGTTCCTATTGATTAGATAGAATCTAGTATCAAGTGACTGATAATTTAATATACCTGTATTTTGTTTTTTCAATATTCCCTGGTATTTTGTTATCTGAACAAGTTTAAGAATGCCAAGTATATGAAGTACAACAAAAGCATTGCATGTCTCCAGATTTAGTTTTCAAATTCTCTAATTTAGTTTCATAGGGACATAATCATAAACTTTATACATGGTCAAAGGGAAATAACTCTTGCATATATAACATTTTTATCATGGCAGTAAAGGTTGAACTTTACCGTTAATAACTAGCTGCCAACAAAACTGATTTTGTGTGTACTTTTTTATTTTCGGATTGTTCTCTTCTTTTTTACAGTTAAAACTTTTTTTTACAGTTATATAAAGAAAAATCCCAAAAAGGACTGGATATTTATTAAAAAAAATGTTTCTAATTTTTCTGAAATATTTTGAAATTCATCTTGTTGTTGTTTGTAATAGATTAAAAAATATTGAATAAAGACTGTTTGAAAAATCAAAATAATGTAAAATTTAATGTCATTCTCGAGTGTAAATATTTTTTAAAAGAATTCTACTTTTTCATTTTTACAATGGTGATTATTTTTTTGAATGGAAGTTCAAAAGAAAATAATTCTGTGACTCAATCAATTAACAGGTATACTCAATATGTTTTTGTTAATTGTTTTCCTTTTTTATAACACTGCATTCATTTAAAAAAAATTTGAAATCAAAATAATTTAAAATTGGGTGTGAATAAATATTTTATAACAATATTTTTCAAACAGGCAAGAAAATAATCCCAAAATAAAAGTAACGAATAGTATTTTTTAACTGGATTTTAATTAATTACTTTTAATTACTGAGGTAGTACAAAAAATAAAAGCATATATAATAAAAATTATATTAGGTCAAAGATTTATTTTTAGGCATAAACAATACCAACATATTGATTGTTGCACTGCTGGTCCTCTGTATTTTCAAATATTTTTGTGCAGTTTTTATAATCAGGGATGACAATAGAAAACTACTATGACCTTAATGACAGATCATTACTTTGTGTAAATAAATGTTACTTTCACAAAAGCAAAAAGTAAGAATTACTTTTATAAAATTCTTAAATTTAGTAATTTACTTTGAAACAAATCACTCATACAAATATTGGATTTTTAAGAGATTTTAAAATTTCATCTAAAAAGAATTGTAAGGAATTAAAATTGAAGAATGTTTCTGAAATCTTGTAATGCCTACTACATTGTGTATATCTTTACTACTTCTATTAAATGTCAATATGCCATACAATAGATGAAACATTGTTTTCAGATTTATCAATACAAATGCCAATGAAAGCAGCTTTCTCCAAGAAATAAAAGAAAAAAAACTGGAAATTGTTTTCAAATACACTCGGAAGTTTCAATAATTCTGTTCATGCTGTTAACAATATCATCTTTTTTTCAAAACCATATTTAGCAATAAACATTCAAAAAAGTCTTGCTTACACATTTTCAAATGACCAGATGAGTAAAAAATGTTTTAACTTAAAAAACATTGTAAAACATATTATACAAATAATAATTTGTCATTATTATATGCTTTGCTACTCAGACCAGCATGCTCATCTTGGTTGTTATACTTACAATGTTTCAACCATTGTACTTTGTGGCTTTCATTAGGTGTATGTCTTTGTACTTGATAACTTTCTTGGAACTTTATTCAATTATTCTTATTCTACTTTCCATGTTTACGTGATATTTCATATCATTGAATACTCACCAATCTTATTCATCTTTGTACCACTTGTCTGTTTCTACCATTGAGCAAGTAACCCTTTTGCACTTACCAAACATGGAAACAGACAAGTAACCAGATATATTTTATCTGATGCTTTTAGCCACAATATTGAATAATACCTTGAATAATCTAATGTTTAAATTCTGCAGACTTAAAGCCAATATGTTAAGTCAACTGAGGTCAGTGCCTAATATATTTTCTGTTTGTTCCATTGCTGTTCTTTGTTTATTAAGTCAAGATGACTTCATTTTACAAATGTTGATGACCATCCTTTTCCTTTCCCATATGATCAGCCATATCTGATTTCAATGTAAATCCTTGATAAACACTTATTAATGTTCCTTCAATCTTACTTTTTGGGAACAGCTGGACTCTCCTTTGTATTTCTTCCCACAACTGCAACAGCTGACTTTTTCTTGAATTATCAATGAATTAATAATTTTGCTATTTAGAATTACCTATTATTATTATTATTATTATTATTATTATTATTATTATTATTATTATTATTATTATTATTATTATTGTTGTTGTTGTTGTTGTTGTTGTTGTTGTTGTTGTTGTTGTTGTTGTTATTATTATTATTATTATTATTATTTCCCTAATATATAAAAGAAATTTGCTGATAAGGAAGCTAAGTACCATGAAATACTCATGAGGTAAAGTGAATCTCCTAAGAAAATCACTACCTGTGTATTCTGTAACTGGTGCAGCCTAGCAGCTCTGTTGGGTTGTTACGGAATAATGGCTCCCTACATCAAGGAGCTCCCAAGCATATAGATACAAGGTACTAAAAGAAATGAAAAAATATGTGCCAAAATAAGTTTACCATTTTATTAACAGTAACAATGCAAAGAAAACTAATCTGAGAAAAAATCAATTGAGGCAGAAAATTTAACGATTAAAGAAAGTAATTGACAAATGAAAAACAACCAGTTTCATCCTGGAAAGACATGGTAAAAAAATGTCAAAATGGACACAAAGGAAGGTTTCTTCTTCTTCTTCTTCTTCTTCTTCTTCTTACTACTACTACTACTACTACTACAACGTTACATTTGCGTTAGATGCTACATAACTTACTTGAATCATTTCATATACATAGTAGTAAAATAAGTCACTGAAAAAATTGCTTTCTACAAAATGTTACGCGAAACAGCTAGAATATTAAATCAGAGACTGGAACCACAAATTAGAAATTATAAAATAACGAGTAAAAAGCCATGTAAAGCTAAAGAATAGCCAGTTGCACAACAATAAATACCGTAACAGGAACATGTGTCTTTACTAGAATAATTAAACCAAAGTAGTTTAGCCAAGGTAGGTAGGTTAACAGATAGCAACCTATGATACTGTCCAACTTTGTTTTGTATAAAGCAGAATATAAATTCACTAAGTCAGAAGAAAAAAATGACCCATTTGATGTATATGGACGATTTATAACTGTTGACAAAGAAAACATGTAATGTAGGTATGTCCAATTTTGACCTTTTTAGCGTTTTTTTTTAGTTGTTTTTTTGTCAGTTGAAAGACACATTAATTTCGAAATTCTTGTAAAAATTAACTACTTGTTGGATTTTAATGAAAACTTCAGAACTTATTCAGAAATGAATGAACTTATTTTAGAAATGTTTGTCTCTTTGAAAGTCATGGTATAAATATTTTTTTTTATATCTGTTACCCCCCTCGAACTTAATTTTATGAAAACACAAAAAAAATTTATTTGCAACCTGAATTTTTTTTTTTAATTAAATGCACAAAACTCTGAAAAATCTAAATCATCGATTTTTTTGTTAAAAAAATGTCCGAAATTGTCCAAACTTTTACCTCAATTGTAAAAATACAAAACCCAATAAAACTAAGACAATATTTAATTAAGAAAGTTTTTAATGGCTTTTCTGAATAATATATACGAAGGTAATTATTATCTGAAAGAAAAAATTTTTTTTGATGAACAATGAATTTTTACATTAATTTTCTTTTTTTTTTCAATTTTAAATACACAATATGACAAAAGGTTGTTATATATTTATACATTAAGTTCTTTCTGCAACCTTATGGAAATGATATATTATGTTCTCTACGTTTTAAAGATCATAAATTTGAAAGCTTATTAAAATCTGACAACCATAATTATTTTTAAAATAATTTTTAATATTCCAAAATTGTATTTAAAATCGTCTACAACGAAAGTACGGATGCACATTGTTGAAATAATGTCACATGAGTAGTTTCCTTTGATAGAAGCAAGTTTTTTTTTTACTTCAGAAATGGCTTTGATTTGTTCAGTAACAAGAAAACAACGCTTGTCAAGTTTTCTGAATATCGTCGTATTATTTTCAATTTTTTTCTTTTTCTATTCAAATATAATCGAATAGTGGGATAAAAGAAAATATCGACTATTTACAATTACAAAAAAAAAAAAAACACCCTTGGAAGTCCACCCAAATTTTCAAGTTTGAAATCGAATGCATAAATTCATTGTACATTACTTTGGAATTATTATCCACACGACAAATTATCAATTAAAACGATTTTTGGAGTTTAAATTTTCTGGAGTTAGCTCGCTACTACTCAAACTAAAAAATACTTGTTGAGTCAAAACAAAACCAACATAGCATGTTAAATTTATTAATAAATAAAATAAAACTCATATTACTGCCATATAATTATTAATAAATAGAAAAAAATCTGCCTTAATAAAAAAGAAATAAAATCTCATTTCATTAAGTTAACCCGTTTCAATTAATGGTGTTTCATGTAATTTTTATATTCTCAGAAAAATATTTCATGACTGAAATAATAAACCTCAATTTAAAAAAATGTATTTTTTTTACTGTTTTATTTTTACTTGTAAAATTTGATTTTCTTTCATAATTTAAATGTTATTTTCAGTGCAGAATTCTTCCTCAAACGTAAGGTAAAAAAAAAAAAAAAAATTTGAAAGTGAATTTTTTTAAAAAAAATCTACTAACCAGATTCACTTAAAATTAGAACGAATTATATCACTTTGGCGCTACCATCCAATAAAATTCCGTGCCGTAAGTTGTGAATATATTGACGTACATCAATTAACGCCTGTCAATTCCTTAAAAAAGGAACGACTACGGTTGGAAATATCTCTCTTAAAAAAATTTCTGCTAAAAATGTAAGTAATGTTTCTTTCAAATTACATTAAGTATACTTTAATCATTCTAAATTTCCTAAGATAACAAAAGAAAAAGGTGTAATTGATTTTTCATGATTTTTTAACTAACAAACTATGATCTTTCCGACAGAAATGTCGATAAGTTCGATTTTACGAAATTTTTTGACTCGAAAAAAAAACAAGATTTTTAATAAAATTTTTAACATTTATAGGAAGGATTAAAAAATCTGAAAAAATATTCAGAAAATACTTTGCTCTTTCCTCTTTAATAAGAACATAAATATTTAAACGTTAAAAATTGTTTTATCAATTTGGGGACCTTTTGTCGTCAAGGTATACCACTTTTTAGCGAAATATTGGACATACCTAATGTAATGGTAGCTGTAATCAATCTAGGATTTTTAGTCAAAATATTAGAATAGAATTGTAGGAAATTTGCTCGTACAGGGTTTTCACATTTAATATCCGAACGTCCGAATTGTAAACAATAATTAAATAAAAATAAAGAAAACACGGGTATGACTGTTAAATAAAGGATTTGTATTTATAAACAGGTTCATGAGTTCAAAAGAAACACAAAAAAAAAGATTAAAAATAGTCTTCAGTTGAGTTAAGGGAAAAATATGTGTTTCAGAAAAGTCAAAGCTTAGGTTCAGAAAAGACTTTTATCGTCAGCGAATATTCATTGATCGACCCATCTGTTACGGATGGAGATTATTTGTTTGAAATCGCCGACACATGTTTCTTTCGACAAGCGCTGTGAGGGTGGGTGAAGAAGCTTTATAGTCGCATCTTTGAACGGCTCTGCCTGAAACTCGAAATATGTGAGTTTTTATAAGAAATTCTCGAGAAAAATAGGGTTTTAGCTTTCTCTGACTGATCAAATATTGTACATGTTCATGTTAATTTCTAACCAATAGACACTTTAATTTAAATGGTGTATGTTGTACTGTGGAATCTTTTTGACATGTTTGTAATATTGTCTGTTAGTGGGTAGAAAATAAAGTTTGGGCGAGTTTTAATATGATATGTATGTGGATATATAATTGTGTTGAAAATAGGGTTTATTCCATATAGAATTTGGGATCGAAAAATAGTCATTATTTATATTATTTCCAGGGAGGACAGTGGCCGAAACGTTGTGATAATAAAAGAACAAATATAAAAACATCGGTCCGAATATTTTGTTAATGCCATGCCCCTTCTGGATGTAACTGATTATGAATATCCATGTATTTTTCTTTATTATCTATGAATTGCCATGTCTTCTTCGGAAAGATAATGAAATGGTTTCCTTTTCTGCTAAATTTTCCATGATTTGGGATTCAGAGTTACCCTAATCTTAGACGGGGTTGGCAATCAAGTTTGGAGAGCTCAGACCACCCTGCTATTTCACCTTTAGCTTCTGGTGGTGGTGGTAGGGTCAGAAGAGACGGATTCATGTTTTTCTAAGGATATTTGTGAGAAAGTGAACGTAAAAGACTAGTTGAGATTTCACTTTCCGAGTCGATATCTGTTACACTACCCGCACGGTGTAAATAATATAAATGAAATGCAAATAAAGAATATCATAGAATAAAGAATATTATGCTGTTAACTGATCACTAGAAACCTTATAAAAAAGCTTGAAGAGAGGAGCGGTATCCATAAAATATTTTGCAACGTTCGTGAACTGGAGAAAGGAACAATTGAGTACATGGAATTAAAGAAGATTAAAGAACTAGGATATTAACCGTGCACTCCAGATTTGATGTCGACTGAAGAGAAAATCGGTAGGAAATGAATTAATCCGCACCGAAGATTAACTCATTGTGAAAGGATTAAAAAACGAATTAAAGAATGATCATGTCAGTCAGAAGCCGCAAGAAAGCTAAATAAAGAGATAACAATAAATAATGTATCAGAAGATCCCCAAACTAAAAGTGGGAATTAACAGCTTCATGAAGTAGAAACTAAACAAACAAATGTCATTGTAGACGAAAGAATCAGGCCATGATAGCGCAAAGGACACCTGTAAAGGGACACTGAATCATTAGAAACCGTAACCCAGTTCTAGTGTATTAAAACAAAACATCTCACAATAAAAAAACAGACTAGACAGCAAATATCAATTGAATTGACTTTGCTTCCTAAGTACGAGAATAATTTCACATACTTTAGATTGTTGCTGCCAACAGTAATGGGAACGATTGGAAAGGTATGGGCAGGTGGTTGTTGCTTTATACCCCTGATCTGCTTAGGTGTAGGCCTTGGTTGATGGACAACTTCAGTTTTCTTTATGCTTATAGTTAATCTGAATGCGTTGCAAGCGGTGGAAAAACGATTGACGAGTACACGTGAGCTTCTTCAATTGTGTTGGCCACGATTGCAACGTCATCAGAAAACAAAAGATCACAAATAATGCTTGCTCGAGTCAGCGATTTTGATTTAAAACGTTGATGGTTAAAGAGGCCACCACTTATGCGGAATTCAAATTTTTCACCAATGTCAAGCTCACTAAAAGCATGGTGCAGCATGACCGAAAAGAAGAGAGCGAAAAGTACAGGAGCCATGACACAACCTTGTTTTGTGCCATTCATTACATCAAAGGTTTCTGAAAACTCTCCATTAGATAGAACAGATGCTTTCACTCCTTCGTGAAACAAGATGATGACATTTGGCATACTTTCAGGTATGCCAAGATTTTGAGTACTTTTCAGAGGGCACCTCTGTTTACAGTGTCAAACGATTTGGTCAGATCGATAAAGACGGTATAGAGTTCACGGTTCTTCTCACGAACTTTCTCAGAAACCTGACGAAGTGAAAAAAATCATATCAATGGTTCCACGGCCTGAACGAAAACCACACTGAGATTCAGGATAGATGTCATCAATGAGATATTTGATTATTCTGTTGAGAATAACCCGAGCGAGAATGCCACGTGAATTATCACATACAAACTTTTTGAGAGAGAGAGGGAGAGAGAAATTCGTCTGACTCTCTAACATGAATGCTTAGGATTTTATATGTGAAATCCGTAGCCATGTATTTATTTTAATTTAATTACTCGCAATGAATATAGTCATAGTAATATGGTGGCTGAAAGTATCAAAGAAATAGCAGGAATATTTTATTATTTTTTGTTCGGAAGAAAAAATGAGTGTATTAGAGAATGATATAAAGGAGTAAAATATTGGATAAATACGGGAAGAGCAAAATTATGTTAAGTTTGAAGAAGAATACAAAAATGAGAAATGATTGAAAGGCATGTAAAGAAAAAGCGCTATAATAAATAAGTATTTGAAGAAAGAAAACATGAACTAGATGGTAAGAAAAAGAGAAATTATGGCGAATAAGAGGAGAACACACACACACAGAGGGAGAGAGGGAGAGAGAGAATAGCCACTGTTATTAAGAGAAACAGAAATGGAGTTTTATGAGTCTGAAATCCAGTGTTGTCTCTCCGATGAAAGAGAAACTATATATATATATATATATATATATATATATATATATATATATATGTGTGTGTGTGTGTGTGTGACAAAAATATACTTTTAAGGTATTGAGGGGTCTCCCCTTTTCACACAAATGGACTCACCCAAGGTATACATATATTACTACCAGTGAATACCCGGAGAGTGAGTACGTAGTAGTAGGAACAGTAGTAGTAGGAACGTAGAGTCGGTCGAGTAGATAGACAGAGTCACACGCAGGAGGGTAGCACAAGAGTCACAGTAACGAGCCTGTACTCAGTAAGAAGTCATACAGCGATACATCGATACCAAAGACTTTATATATATATTTTCCTACTAACCCCGCATTCCTGGAACTACAAACCTGTATTACTAGTTTGTATTATTAAGTTAATACATTTATTTTCCTATATTCATTCTTGGCGTTTGTTATTATTTGATACCGGATTTCATCCCGGAATCCACAACAACTTGGCGACGAGGTATTCGAACTCACACGGAAGGAAAACGAAACAAAATTCTCCCTCGTTGTCCACAACAACTTGGCAACGAGGAATTTGAACTCACGGGAAAGGAAAAAGAAAAAAGAAAAATTCTCCCTTGCCGACCACAACAACTTGGTGACGAGAAATTGGGACCTACACGGAAAAAAAAATTCTCTCTTCTCACCACAACAGCTTACACTTCTCGGAGACTCAAAAGAAAAAATTGCCGTTTTTTGCAAGTATCCACAAAAACTTGGCGCAAAAGATTTACGAGGATTAAAATACGGAACAGCAAGTTTTTCGTAAGACTCTTATCATGGAGGATTTTAAAAGTATTTTAGTAGAACTTGTAAAATAACAAAATGAACAGCAATTACAACTCCAAGAAAGAATGGAAGAGAAGTGGCAAAAGCAATTACTACAAACGCAGAAGGAAAATGAAGAAAACAAATGCAAAATGAAGAAAGACAAATGCAACTCCAGGAAGTAGCGGGTAACAAACAACAAAATATTGAAAAAGAGGCGACTTTTTCCCAAGACGCAGTGTGGAATACGATAGAAACATTCAATTACTCCCTAGAAGAGAATAAAAATTTCGGGGATTATTTCAGACGTTATGAAGACATCTACAACATCGATTGTCAAAACTGGACAAAAGCAAAGAAGCTACGTCTGTTGCTCAGAAAATTAGGAACTGAGGAATACACAAAATTTGTGGATTACATCTTGCCAAAAAAGACAAATGAGTTAACGTTTGACGAAGCAGTTACATGCCTTACAGAGCTTTTCAGTCCAAAGACGTCACTATTTCACAAAAGGTGGAAATGTCTTAACTTCGTAAAGGACGAAAATCAGGACTATTCCACGTTCGCCGCAATCGTGAACAAACATTGTGACGACTTCAAGTTGGCAGAATCAACACCGGACAATTTCAAGTGTCTTATTTTGTACAAGGGTTAGTCCCAGCTAAAGATAGTAAAATGTGCAAAAGAATGCTTTCAAAACTACAAAATGAGCGTGAATTAACACTACAAAAATTATCAGAAGACTGCCAAAAATGCCTAAGTATAAAGAAAGACTCGATGGATATCGAGGAGTCATGAGTAGCACATATACGTTTACGTTTTTCACCCTCCCCGGAAAGAAAACAAAAATTCTATAATAATGGAAAAAGTACAACGTATAGGACAAATTATGACAAAAATCAAAGCAAATATAAGCTCCCCCCATCTGCATGTTATCGATGTGGAGGACTACACTGGAATAAGGATTGTCGTTTTAAATATAAAAAATGTCTAGCGCGTGGAAAAATGGGTCACAAGGCATCCCAATACAGAAAATAGTTTGTATTATTACGTTAATACATTTATTTTCCTATATTCATTCTTGGAAAAATGGTTTCACTGGGGCACAGCAAATGAACAAGTAATAACCAACACTCGGTTTGAAGAACATTCAAGAATCTTGTGGACGTGAAAGAATCCAACAGTAAACATTAAAAACCAAATAAAGTACTTAACAATCAACAAAAGATTTAGAAATACTGTTTTACACTCTGAAGTACACTCAAGCACTGACTGCAAGCGTGCTCACCTCTCATTGCAAATCAAGTGTGTCAGGATATAAAAGGCGATTATCTCCTTTTTGGTCGAGATAGTCACGTGGGTTACGTGACGGGCACTTAGTGGCATCACTTCATGTTGTGACGAAAATGGTCGGTCATTCATTCAGTCAGGAAACTTATTGGTGTCAAAGCACACGTGTTGTTCATCCTGCCCTGGGTGGAAGTCAGCTTCCAAATGCTAGGGATTACAAGTCCATAGTGCCGAATCCGGCCCGTTTGAACCTGGAGTCCTAAACCTAGCTTCTCCAGAAACACCTAAGAATCTCCATATTATATGTAAGAACTTATCTTTTCGTTCTCCTTACACTGTTTGCCGTGTAGATATATGTCATATATTTTTTCTACATGGGACATGTATAAATATGTATATATGGTTTTGTTTTGCGTATGTTGTAGAGGTATAAAGTCTCTCTGAGAAGACAGCATGTTTGTCACTTCTTTTTCTTTATGCCATTCCGATCCATCCATGAAATACGGTGTTATCATATCATGAATATAATAATGCCCATAATGGGGGAAATAAATGGGAGAATAAACATTTCTTTCATAGCTATCTACTGTTATAAGTGTAAAACTACAGAAATTAAAGAACCCAAAGCAATGCCTAAATTGCAATACAAAAACCAAAAACCAAAAAAAAAACAAATAAAAAAACTGCATGTCAGTTACATTTGCACACAAATATATGCAGTTACAGCTAACAAATATGAAACTTTGGATCAGGTCAGAAACTCAATGTGGAATATATTAATAGAAGTAATAATGATAACAGCAAATGAAGTCATCCCAAGGAAAGAAGTGGGTTGCAGGTGAAATTTTCGATGTATATGAAGTTAAACAAAAACATTGGGAAAAGAAGTGCAAGCAAGTAATGTCATTATTCACTTTCTTACACCCGCAAGTATCACGAGCATCAGGCGCTGTTTTGTACTGGTGAATCAGATATCTTATGTATTCTCGCAAGCTGAGGTGATGCCACCCACCACTTCCGCGAATTACTGCGCTCAAAGAAATCAAAAATTTTATTGGGACGAAATGCTTGACCAACCTTTTGAGGAATGAAAGCGAGTAATCGTGCGGAAAATTGGGGATAGACTTAAGACGATCGACTCTCGTCGAACGAGCAAGAAACCGACATTGCTTTCCACAGATTGCTTCGTTCTGCACATATTCTTCCGACGGGAAATCATCTTTTGATTCCCAAGAATACAACTCGTTCCCTAAGAATTGGGAAATACGGAAACGTACTTCATCGGCTTACTACACACAAAGCAATGGCCGTTCAGAACTGACCGCCAAAACGCGGGCAACACAAACAGCTGTTGTCGGCTGTGTCATGATCGTGCAGCCCGTACTTTGTTAACACAACGCAACACTCCCGTCCAACGCAACACTCCCGTCCAACGCAACACTCCCGTCCAACGCAACACTCCCGTTGGCATGTCTCCTGAAATTATGTTTTACGGTCGTGTTATCAAAGATCACCTCTTTGTCCCACGGAACAAATGTCAGATACGTAAGCAGTGGAGAGAAATTGGTGAATTGAGAGAGGCAGCAATGGCCAAAAAACACATGCGGAACGAGCACTTTTACAATGAACATTGCCACCCACTTCAGCAATTACAAATTGATGACTCCGTTCAAATCCAAAATCAAGATCTCCCTTACCCTAGTTGGTGGACGAAAAAGGTGGGTTCGCGGAGATTCTCAGTAACCAGCAATATCGTGTGCGGGTGGATGGAAGCAATCGGATAACGCTACGCAACCGTCGCTTCCTCCGTAAGATCCACCCAGTTATTGACGTCACACATCATTCTACAAAGGAAGCGGGTCCCGCGACCTCATGGCCCCCCGATTCAAGATAGCAACACAGAAAATAGATTAACCATATCTATGCCACAACCGTATGGTACCCATGCAGCTCCTGGGGTCCTGCCGAGGCGACCGGGAGAATTCTCTATGGTGATCGACACTGATTATAATCCTTTATACGTACAACATAATCCAAAGATCCCGAGTAACGAACCTGAAGAAATGTAAATTGACAAAACCACAGATTCTGTATGGCCAAATACAAAATAATATTGGAGAACACCAATATCAGGCGATACAATGCCCAAGACAACGCCTACGTCGAAACACCTCGGACTCTGTCCCCACAAATGCGAGGACAATTGCACACATATTCTGGGGCAAACCTTCAACTGACCACGCCAATCCTTCCTATGGTCAGAGGAGTGAAGGAGCATGTAGAGTAAAGAAATGGAAGGTCTCATGTGGGACTTCCACAGGCAGATAAGTTACCTCCTCCGTTGTTGCATAAACAGCTGAGTGGTCAGGATCTGAATGTATTTTTGTATTTGTATTTTGAAAAAAAGTAATTCAGAATTACTACTACTATTGTCATTGTGGTTATTTTACAGATAAACTGTTGACTTAAATAATTAATCTATTTTTTTAATCTTTAACGCGAAAGTGGCGATTGAGAGATACACCACACTTTTTGGAATTCTACTTCAATAAAAAATTATTTCGATGTCGATTTTAAAAGCTTTTTCTTTGCAAGGGAAAGTTAAGTCCATCGCATCTCCATTACACTTGATAATGTCTCCGAGAAAACTGTTAAATTCAGGGTTTTATTTTTAAACAAATCATCTTGTGCAGTAATCAAAGTTATCTACTATTGTAATAACTGCAGCAGGCAATAGACGCGATTTCTCTTTTCCTTCGCCTTTACGTAGGGTCACAAATAAACCTAATGAGTAAGTGCTCCGCTTTAGACGATCAGCAACTAGGATATTTCTTTGTTCAAACCAGATTTATTCCTATTTTATGGAATATATATTGAATAAAATTACAACCTGTTATGCATTTGCTTTCATTACGTACAATTTTGTTGAAGAAAAAAAATACCATATCGGTAAATACCACTTCACTACTTTTTAAAAACACTGAAATTGTTTTGACAAGCTCTTAGATTTTTTTAAAAAGATTTACAAAGAAATTTCCGATATCCAGCATCGGATGTGCAATTTGTTTCTTATAAGATAAAAACTTGTTACGTCTTCTGGACTGGCCACTTTTCATGTATGAATTTCTAAAAAGTGGTTCTTTTAATTAAAAATCGACTTCAGCTTTGTTGGCTTCGGTGTTTAGTGGGTTTTAATTATTAAAATAATGAATTGTGATTCCAAATATCAATTTAGTATGCAGTACGAGCCATACGAGTAGTTTGACCTAGCATATAAGCGGAGCGAGAAAATGTTAATTTAAAGATACATTGCTTCCAAGTACTCAGATTAACCTAGTAGCACATATCTCGTTACAATCATTTGCTTCATATTTTCGGGGTTTACTTTTCATGTTGATAAAATTAAATACTTACATGTTTCATAAGTTCTATCCCTATATTAGTAAATAATTTATGATTTAATATAAGAACCTAAAATAAAAAGAAACGATACCTTATGTTTAAAATAATTTCTTGAAGTTTTTATTTTAGTTTTAATTCCAAACTAATAGATTAAATTTATTTGTCTATATTTCTGAGATTGTATTGTAATTGCTTACATTGCTCGGATTGTTGTTCTAATCTTTATTAACATATTCACGACGTTTCGGTCATTGTACGCTCCGGCCTTATTCAGGCGATTGGAATTTCGAACTGAAACCTTTATTTCATCCGCTGGGGTAGATTTTTCTAGTTTCCACGTGCCATGCCTCTTCCGGATGACTCGCTCTTTAATTCAATTTCAGTAGTGAGTTATTGAACTCACAACACTTTAGAGACAACACTTGTACTCTATCCCAGTTTGTCGGAGCTGCCGCCATGTACCCAAGGTAGTTGTTATGTTGTTATATTAACCATTTCTTGATCATATGTCTCTGGGTCGCCACTTACGACTTTTGCTCGATGTTGTAAGCAGCGGACGATCCCTTTCTTTACACTGTATGGGCGGTGGGAGTTGAAGTTGAGGTATTGTTCGGTGAATGTTGGTTCGCGGTATTACGGGTGTCTTGAATCAATGCTCTGTTCGAGATATTAGTACATCCAGGAAAGCGAGTTTGTCGTCATTTTCTCTCTCCATTGTGAACTGTATCGATGATCTTATTGATTTCACATTGTCCAGTAGTAGTTGGACCTCTTCCTGGTGTGGCCAGAGTATGAATATATCTTCTACGTATCTCAGCCATAGTTGACTTTAGTAATGTGGATTCTAAGGCCATTTCTTCGAAATATTCCATGTACATGTTTGCCATTACTGCTAATAATGGTGAGCCCATTGCTAAACCTTTATCCTGTCGATATATGTCTGATCCCATCCTGAAGTGTGTTGTTTGTGTTCAGAAAGTCAGCATCTCCATCATGTTATCTATTTGTCCATTCTCCTAGAGATGAGTCCGAGGCTAGTCTGTCCCTGACTACTAATAGTGCCCCCCTCCCTGAATACCTTGGTGAACAGACTCACCACATCCAGGCTCACTATCTGGTTGAATTGGATCTTTGCATCTTTGATTATTTTTACGAAGCCAAGCATAGAAATGAATACAATATGGGAACCAGGAATACGGAGTTCTAGAGGAAAGCAATAACAACAAAAACTTGGAGAGTTGAGTTAAAGGGGGATAACTGGAACATTCGGAAGAGAGAATCTAGAACAATCTACCCCGGTGGGTGATATAAAGGGTTCATTTCGAAATTCCAATCACCTGAAGAAGGCCGGACAATGTACAACGGCAGAAACGTCGTGAATATGGCAATAAAGATGGGGCCAACAGTCCGAACAATGTAAATAATGTAAAAGATTAAATTTAATATTTACAATAAGCAAAAAACAAAAAAATGAATTTTAATTGATTTGAATCATTTTTATTACCACTAAAATTGCTAAAATCGTCCATATTGACAAATCTGTCAATAACATAATTGCCTTTACTAAAAAATCCTTCAAAAATAAAATATACTTTTCTGAAACTTTATTTGAGTAAGATCAACAAGTTTAATTAATATACATTAAAAAATATTACTTACTTTTTGTTTAAAATATCACAGAAAAATCATTTTATAACATGGACGTGAGTGTTTTGATGAAGTGTTGACACATCTATAGATAACCTAATATTTGTAAGGGGAAATAATTGTACTAAAATTACACGACGAATACAGCGTAAACGCCTTTTTAGGTTATTATTTTTAACTACCCACTAATATTTAAAATTTTAAATATTTTAAGTATTCTAATATTTTATTGAATCTTAGACACTTTGGCTTTATAATCTTGCTTACGCGAGAAATGATAGAAAATTATCAAACATTTACTATAGTTACCGCTCTTATTTTTTGCTAATGTCGTGTATAGACATCCGTATTTATAAAAATTGACACTTTTATGTACACACAAAATAAATTCAAAATACATTTTAAAATACTGGCGGCCGCTGAATTGTAGCAGGCTTTTCCATTTATGAATAGTAAATATAGTTTTTATTTAATAATATCACTTGGCTGCTACAAATCAATACAGAATTTTTAAAAGATTTAAAATTTTATACATCATTTTAATTAAAAATTTAATTGTAAAAATTCATTATTCCTCGATAGTTTTTTGTCTATAATATATTTTATTCATAAAAGCAGTTAAAGCCATTTCTAATTAAACAAACAAAATGTGATGATTTAAATTTTCCTAGGACTTATAACTAATATAAACATTAAGTACTATAAAAAAAGAATTTCTCGAAATTTCATAAAAAATTAAATAAGTTTGGGGTAACAAATGTAACAACAAATATTTATACAAAGACTTTTTAAAAAAGATACATTTAAAAATAATTTCATTCACTTGTGAATAATTCCTAAAAGTTTCATTAAAATCCGACTATAATTTCATTTTTTGCAAGAAATTTCAAATCAATGCATTTTTCACCGCAAAAAACACTCAAGTTTCCTATGCAAACGTCAGAAAAACAAGATTTTTAACCAAAATTTTGAAGGTTTTAAAAAGGATTAAAAGAAATAATTTTGACATAAAAAAATCCTTTGGTCTTTCCCCTTAATAATAACATAAAAATTTTGGCGATGAAACTTTGTTTTTAAGTTTTTTTTTCATCATATATGCCCATTTATTCATATATGATGAAATTTTATATTTTAATAAATTATGGAGGTACTTAATTTAATATATGTTTTCTGTTATGGTCCCTTTACATCCTCCGCACTAGATTAATTCAGCCCTGCAAAAAATTCAATTTTTAGATTATAGATTAGACCAGTCACAGCTGTCCATGGACACATGCTACATAATAATTAAGTACGATGCACCTAGAATTTAGTAACCTTTCGTTGAAGGCAACGTTCTCAGCATTTTAAACCAATAGAGATTTTCATTAAGGAAGATCACATGTGTAAATATATTTTGCTTTAGAAATGAGAAACGTTCATATTAATTTTTTTCTCTGGAGAAAAAATAATTTTTTTCTTTTAAAAAGATATCTTTTTGCATTTTCAAATGAATAAATTACAAACAAATGCCAAACAGCAGCATGCGTTAATCACAGTTTCATCAGTGATAATATCATGCGAAGAGATAATTTTTTATGTAGAGAAAATATATTCTCCAGTTAAAAAGTATTAATTTTTCCTCATTTCTAAGGCAGATGCTGCCGCGTATGTTTTTGTAGTGAAATTCAACGAAAAATTACTTTGATTTTTTTTATTAGTGCGGCCAGCCTTATGATGAGCTATATCTCATACGGCCCACTGATCAGAAAAGGTTGCCCATACCTGGATTAAATTAAAGTCGTTCTGTCACAAGGTTTCATGTGTGGTGGCGATATCCCTACGCCGAAGTTCCTTCTGCTTTTAGATTATTAATATAATTTAATAAATCGATGTAATAATCATATAGCATCTAAAGGACACGAGAGATATCTACCATGGAAGAATCTGTGGGTGAATAGGAAGGTTTTTTTATATACATCGGGGTTATCAAAATGATGTGGGTGGTTAATTACTCTCATCAAGGCATCAGAAATTAGCTTCGTGTTCATGGGGATAACAACATACGTCGCAGAAATAAAACATACAGAGATAACAATAAAGGCATGGTAAATTGTACGTTAATTTCATACAATTTATTTATATTTTTTGTGTGTATGGTGAGTGTATTTTTTAGGTTACACTTTTTTCATGGTACATGCGATAAAAGGGAGAAGTCACTTCGTATTATTACATGCCATGTGACAGAGAGAGGTTGGATACGTGTTTCCCGTACGAAAGTTCGTGACAATCGTCATACCCAGGATCACCAGGACCCCAGTTTCGTGATTAACTATTTTCCCATAGCTGGGAACCCTAATAGGTACTACCGCCCCGGGTCAGGGTGGACCTGGCAACAGCAGCAATTATGAGGTGGTTCCACACTCCTCAAAACCTCCTAATCAGAGGTCTTACTGCCGGATGTAGTTTATTGTCTTAACCAGGACCACACACACACACACACACACACACACACACACACACACACACACACACACACACACACACATACACACACACACATATATATATATATATATATATATATATATATATATATATATATATATGGGATTTTACATATCAAGAACAGTTTGGGAGGAAAGATGTATGACAAAGTGGAAAAAGTTTTTGTGTGACATGTTTCGTGCTTTAGGACTTCATCGGACTGGGTTTATTTACGTTGATTCATTTACACATGCGCACGAACGATTTAAATTTAGAAAAATAATTTTATGTGTTTTGGGTATACAATCTCCATCGAATTTTCTCTAGATTCTTTTTCTTTTTGTTTCTATCATCTTTGTTAAATATCCCACATTGAATGTGAAGAATGTTGAAATGTTGTAAGAACTTGGACACAAATTTACTGTGGATGAACAAGCGATTAAATCACTTTTTAAACATTTTCGTATTAGTGAATTATTTTCTCTTTTAATTAGAGTACCATATTTTATGTCAAAATTGTGGTCAGTCTCGTTACAGTAAGCAATTAATGCGTTCAGTGTTTTGTTGTTTAAATGTCACATTTGTGTTCATATAATCTTTTATTTAAACTTCTTGAGGTTTCTCTAATATATTCTTTCTGGTAAATTCCTTCTTCAAGTTTTGGCTCGTTGTTTTGTTTTGTATTGATTAAGTTTATTTTATTGTTTTAGATGTAGTTGTGACAAATTTTATGATGAGTTTAGATAAATTCTTTTCGATTGAAGTTGTGATAGAACAATATAATTTTTGATTCGTTGGGTTTGTCAGGAGGAGCCGCTTTTCTATTTTGGTATAATTTAAGAACATTTATGACACATAGAATATGAAATTGAAGAGTCTTGAAAGTATTTTTAATATATTTCTCCTCTTCGTGTAAATATTGAGGGCTGCAAATTTTGAGTGCTCTTAAGTCGAATCCGATGATTATTCCAGATTTTATTTTGTTGTTAACATAGGAATAGAAACAGACTTGTTCTGTAAGGGGCCGAACAATTCAGAGCAACCTGCACCTGATCCGCACGATCATAGAGGTGGGGTAAAAGACGACGATGAGGCCGCGCTGATCAATTTGGATCAGTCCAAGGCATTTGATAGGGTTGACCATCGCTACTTTGCTACTGTCTTGCAGGCCGCCGGATTCGCACCCGACTTCAAGTAAACGGAAAGCTGTCGGGCACCTTTGTGCTGTCTAGGTCGGTTCGTCAGGGTTGTCCACTGTCGCTTCTCCTTTATGCTTTGGCGTTGGAGCCTCTCCTTTGTCGGCTGAGAGACAAAGCGTGCAGTCCGGCCCTACGCGGAATCGCCATTCCTGGAGGGGCTCGAGCCAGGGTTTCTGCGTACGTCGATGACGTATCTGCGTTCGTGTCGTCCCGTAGCGACATTGAGGCGGTACAGAAGGCGCTTGATAGGTACGAGAAAGTGACAGGGGCCAAGATAAACCGAGACAAATCGTCCGGCTTGCGGTTAGGTGCCTGGAAGGGGGTCGATCTTCCGGGTCGCTTCGGTTGGATGGACGGTCCTGTCCGCATTCTTGGAGTGTGGTTTGGACCCGACCTCCAGCTGGAGAAAAATTGGTCTGAAGTACGAGCAAAGACCGATTCTGCCGGTCAGATTTGGAATTGACGGAGGTTGTCCGTGAACGGCAGGGCGGGGGGGGGTGCTACATACATTTTCCCTCTTGTTCTTTATCGATTGTCCGTACTTCCTCTTTGTGACGACCACAGGAAGGCGCTCGAGTGCTCGCTATCCTTCATTTTAAGGAGATGACGCGTGAATCGGGTCGACATTCGAGTCTGCACTAAACGTCCGTGTCATGGGGGGCTGGGAATGCCACACTTAAAGAGCAACATTTGTGCCTCTAGGTTGGCTTTCCTACTCCGCGCGTTGACAGGAGGAGATTCGATTATGGTGGGGATTGTTAGGGACGCGTTCCCTTGCCTTACTCTCAGTTCCCCCATCTCGCGGGTTGAGCGCCGTCGTAAGCCCCGAGACCAATCGAGTTTCCTTCGCGAGTGTCGGTCGGCCTTGTTCGCTGTTCCGCGGTCCAATGACCTTTCACGGCCTAGGAAGGTATCGGGTGTTAGTGGAGGGGCCTGCGAAGGATCCCCTACCTGATACGCTCTGCTTGTCGGAGGATGAGTTTCGCTCCTACTGGTCTTGGGCGCCAGCGGCGGATTACCTCAGTAACCCTGAGTTTTCGCTTACCTGGCGATTGGCTCGGAATTGGCTGCCTCTCAACGACAAGGCTTTCGTACGGGCTTGACGGATTTGCTAGACTGTGAACGGTGTGGCCTTGGCTTAGAGGAAACGGCTTCGCACGCCTACCATTGCTCCCGGGTCCGCCCCTTATGGGACCATTTGGCGAGCTGACGGCTCGTCTCGCTCCCGAAAAGCTTGTGCTCACTGATCGCGCATACGCGTGTGACAATGTGTCGCCCCCGTATTCCGGGGTGAAACAAATGGTGTTTCTGACGCTGCTAGCCACGGCCCGAATGGTTATTTGGATGACGCGAAAGGAGGAAGTCTTGCGAATCAACCCTCTTTCTCATCAGGATCTAATCCGATTCTTTGAGCATCAGCTCAAGATGAAGATTAGAACTGATAGAAAACGATTGCATTCGACAGTCTTCAGCGAAAGGTAGGTGAAAGAGGCGAGGTTGGTTCGTTTGAACGGGGCTAGCCTTGATTTTCTCTTCTAGGTCAACTTAGGTCACATCGGGGTGGTTTCCTGTAGAGCCCTCCTCTTGGTTAGGTTAGACAAGCTTTTGTGTACCTAGTTAATGTGAGTAAGTGTTGTTCCTGGCCGGCTATCTCTTTTGTTATGATCCAAGTCGAGATTCCCAACCTCCCCAGTTTTTTATTGGCCCCCCCTTTTATCTTGACTGGGTCAGCGTTTTATTTCCCCATGTTCGTATAATTTTTTATCCCTTTCCCACTCCCTTAGCGAGAGAGCCTCTTGATTTTGTCCAATGGACAGAATACAGCGGCCTCTCTGTTTTGAGGGTTGGACGGGCCTTACTAACATCAGTTATGTTTAGTTGGTTTTTTGTTAATTCTTAGTTTGTTATTGGGTTCATCTCCCCTCCCTTTCATTTTACTCATCTATAGAATTTTAATTACATAATATTTTTATGGTGTGCGGTGCGTTTTGTAGGTCCCCCTTGTGAGGATGCGGTATTATGATGTATGGAGGATTGAATGGTGATGGACGAATTCTCTTGGTGAATGTGGCAATTTGTAATGTAAGAAAGGGTCGTGAATCCGATTAGCTAGGTATAAGATAGTTAGTGTTGACCAGCCTCTATCCCTCCCCTTTTTGGCCATGTGCCACAATTTTGTACAAAAATAAATAAACTAGTACATAACGTACCCCAAAACTCTAACAGGGTAATTCCAATGTTTTTAGTTCAGTTATAGATTAGCAATCACTACGTAAATGTCACCATAAGCAAGCAAACTTATCGAAGTTGAGCGTGCTCGAATTCTAGATTTCCATAATCAAGGTTTGTCACAGCGGGTGATCGCAGCTAAGGTAATTCGCAGTAAAACTGTGATTTGTAACTTGCGAATTATAGAAACGCAAAGTCTACTGGTAGGCCCCAAAACATTTCTCCGGCATTGAGTAGGAGAATAAGACGGGTTGTTGTGAAAGCCAGTGGACTTTCTTCTAGTCAAATTAAGGCATCCACAGATGCTGATTGCAGTCCAGTAACCATCAGACGACACTTACGACAAAAAGGCATGGTAAATAAAAAGTGAAAACAAATTCCTCGGATGCTTCCACGTCACAAAGTGAACCGTTTAAGGTTTGGTCGTGAATACCAAATATGGGACATTGAGAAGTGGAAGAAAGTCTTGTTTTCTGATGAGAAAAAATTCAATCTAGATGATCCTGATGGCTGCCAACGATATTGACATAACAAATCATGCCTCCTGAAATTTTCTCCACATATCATAGCGGTGGAGGGTCTCTAATGGTATGGAGTGCCTTTTCTTACAGAGGGACGATGGAGCTCCAGGTGGTGCAGGGTCGTTAGACAGCGGCTGCTTATGTTAGCATGCTACAAAAAGCATCGTTGGTGACGGAGGGCCATCGTTTGTGTGGGGATGAATATTTATTCCAACAGGATAATGCTGCAATCCATGCTGCATGCCGGAAGTTGACCTTTCTACAAGAAAATGGGGTCCATCTCTTGAGACATCCTGCATGCTCACCGGACTTGATGGGATGGGTGACAAGAGATGTTTATCGAAATGGCAAACAATATTCAACAAAAAAATGAACTTTGTGAAGCTATCTTCAGAAGCTGGAGCAATATTCCTCGCAGCTTAATGGAAACACTAATTTCTAGCATGCCTCAAAGAATTTTTGAAGTCATCAAAACCAGTGGAGGTAAAACTCATTATTAAATTTTTTCCTACACTTTTCATACAATTTCGTAGAATTTTTGTCTCTGGTCTTTACATTTTGTAAACGCCTCATTTTATAAAAATGTCAATTTCTCAATAAAATGTTCGGATTATAATTTTTTGTCTACATAACCTTTTAGATTATAAAATTAGTAACCTTAAGTAAGAAATATTTAAAATTTTTCATGAAAAACAGTCCTTTTAAAAAATTTTCAAGTGGTCTTAAATTTTTGATAAGGAGTGTATATAATAATATATATACTATAATGATTAAGTAGTAGGCATCTGTTTATCTCATGAGACGGCACCCTGTTTGCTCAAAATATGCGTAAATATCTTCATACATACATATATGTACATTTACTTGTTCATACATATATACCACTATACGTACACATACACCCTACATATATGCAGATGTATTCTTATGTAATTTGGAATTTTTTCTATATCTACATTTCGTGATTAATTCTCTCCATTGATTTAATAGTTTGCATTGATCTTTATGTTTTATTATTCTGATTTTTTCTTCTAAACATAGCTTGCACCTATCCCTAAAACTGTTGGGGTTGTTCGCGAAACCTAGAATTTTCCAATTTATTTGAGGATTCAGACCCTTTTCCTTCAATTCCCACAATTTTTTCGAAAAGGGTGTTTGGTGTTATAATTTTGGATTGGTGAATGAATGTCTATGTGCATTGATTCTCTTTTTAAATTCTCCTGCAGAAGTGCCGATGTAACTATTACAGTTTGTCGTATTTTCTTTAGGGGTAATGGTTGCCTGGTATACTACCCTAGTGGATCTGTGCTTGCCCACTACTGGGCAGTTTTCTACAATTACAGGGGGTTTCCATGATAGATGTAGTTTTTCCCATGGAATTTACTTATAATGTAATTGTTATGGGAAATAATAATTTGGTACATATTATCAGTGCAGAAGTAGCTAATTTTGACTGATTTCCCGTTGAATATCTTATTTAGAGATGTTTTTTGTTGAAGTGTTTAGTAATTAGGTTTAGGAAGTACTGTCCGATATTGATACTTTGCAGTTTGTAGAAGAGAGGTGGGTGAACCAAGTAACTATTCTTTTCCTATTTTTACACCTACATTCCACTTGTCGTGTATCGGTATTACTAATGGTGGTTGCGTAAGACAGTTTACTTTTGAAAACACTTTTTTGGAGGGCATTTTCGTATAGTTCTTTATTCTTATTAAGTATTTTTCATTGGACGATAGTTTACTAATCCTGATATAAACGGTAGTGGTTATTTGTCTTAAGACTGCACTGGGGTGGTTAGAACCGATATTAATATAGTTGGGGGTTTCTTTCTCTTTATGGTAAGGTTTAAAGGTTTTATCATTAAGGTTAAGGGTGATACCTAGGTAGTCAACTATTTTAAGGTTAGAGGAAATATCGATCTTAAACCCTAGGAATTTGAAGGCCCTGATAATTTTCTTTTATAATTTCGCTGCAAGTGGACCATTACTATTAGGGATGAGGATGAGTCCGTCATCCCGATACAGCCCTATTAGTTCTGGTTTTACGATTCTACTAAGCACATCTAAAATGTAAAAACATACTAGGTCGGCAACTTGGGCTGAGTCATACGCTCACATGGGTACATCGAATTCGTCATTGTGGCGCTTAGTCCAAGTGGAATTATTCAGTGTTAGTAGTGACTGCTCTGTTAAAATAAACCCCGATTATATACCAACGTATCGATTACCTGTAATATATATATATATATATATATATATATATATATATATATATATATATATATATATATATATATACAAGTATAGGCTTGGTGTAGACGGAATAAAATTCCAATAACCAAAAACGCTATTCATAAAAGAGTGCTCAATCGTGACCACCGATATAGAAGGCCTATTCGATAGTGACGTGACGTGACGTCACAAATGTAGTCCATGCAGGGAAACAGACAGTAATCATAATGTAACGAAATATTGTAAGAAAAAATTGGTTTTAGAAAGCTTTTTAAAAATACGTTTATAAAAGAAAGAAACAGAATTGGATTTTATACAGAACTTTATTTCATATTAATTTTAAAAAAATAACCGATAAGAAAAAAAATGTTGTTGCTGAATGTTTTGTTAAAGTAGAGAAATTAAACATCATGTAACATTTCATTAAATTTTAAAGACTGAAATTCGTTCATTATTTTATTTGTTTCCAATTTGAAAACATTTTAAAAATCATAATCAGTATTGTTTTAATTTGCATGGTTTTATCTTAATTTTAGTAATTATTCTGTAAAGTTACAATATCGTAAGTATTAAATGATTATTATTCTTACGCTACAGCAACAACTCAATTATGAATTAGGAAACAAACAAAGAAAGAGACGAGCAAATTACAAGTAAATTATAAATAAGATACAAATAAACTAAATACAAGAAAGTAAATAAATTTGATACAAAAAAGAGATTTAAAATTCAAATAATACTTATAGAAAAGTAGGTTACAGACAGACAATTTTAAGATTGAAATTCGCTCATGATTTTAATTGTTTCACATTTGAAAATCTTTCATAAATCATAATCAGCGTTGTTTTAATTTCCATGTTTTTATTTCAATTTTAATTATTATTCTGTAAAGTTACAAATTTTGTAATCATTAAGAGATTATTACTCAAATACAGTAACAACTGAATTATGAATTAGGGAACAAACAATAATTAAATAAACAAATCATAATTAAATGATGAATGAATAAAATAATTATGATGAATAAATAAAACAAACATAAATAAGAAACAAATAGATACAAACACGCAAATAAATTAGATACAAACAATAAATAGATTTAAAAATCAAATAATATTTTCATAAAAATAGTTTACTGATACAAAATTTAGCTTAATGTTTGAAGCTTTCTTTTTTTGCTTAACTTGTTACTTGCAATATTATTATTTTCCCTAGAACAAAAATTATTTAAAAGAGCATTTGTAGAGCTCCAGACAAACATTTTTTGTATTTTTTCTATATTGTGACCCTCATCACAAGTGTCAACATCAAAAAGAAGCTCATCATCTGCCAAAACATTCAATGTTATATGCATGGCTAATTTTCTTTGATTTACTGAATGAAGAAAAGAATGATTTTTTATCAGTTTATTAATGACTACATAATTATAGAGAACAAAATTTATAGTTTTATCATTAGGATATAAGAGAGAACCTCTATTAATCCCCTGAATATAGCTGCTTATTTCAGGTATTTCTTCCACATTATCTTTTACACTTCCAGATATTAAATATTTGCAACTATTGCATTTACTTTTCTTAAAAACTGCATAACAGCAATAACCTGCTAAGTATAGTATTACAGGTAGAACTTCTCTACAATTATTAACATCATCCTCTTTAACATCAATTCTATATTTATATATATATAACTTTTCCTCCTCTGTCACTTCATCCCAGTTTGGTTCTTGTAAACTCTTTAAATCAATTTTAATGCATTGCTGATTAAATGGTAAGTTTAATTTTAAAACTGATTGCATTCTAATTTTTTTTTCACACTCAAATACTTGCCGTATCGAGATATTATACTGATCCCCACTAAGTTGCCGGTACTAACCAAACCTTGCTTCAAGGTGATCAGTTTGAAATTTGCCTGGTAATATGTACAGCATTTTCAGTTCTTCTATGCAATACTTGGTCAGTTCTAGAAATGCATAGGTTGTATGATACAAAGCAGTGAAGGTTTCCTTTGTTAATTTTCCATTTCTTCCAGAAATGCTATTCCAAGATTCTAACCAGTCACAGAATACAGAGAGAAATCTAAAATTTTCTTCATCCATTCTAAGGGTATTGCAGTATTTATTTCTAAGCCGACAACCTTTATATGGCGTTTTAACATTTATTATTGTCCACCAAATATAAAACATGTTTATATATTCTGCAACTTCTGCAAAATTAGGCAAATATTTCTGTTTTCCTAAGGTCATTAATCCTTGAATAGTATATTCATTAAAAATTTGCAGAACTAAATTAACATTTTGCCTATCAAGATTAATAGGAGAAAGTGCCTTTGAGGTCAATTTATAACAATATTTCAAAATTGACTGAGATTCTAAGGCATGAAGTTTCTGAAAGGTAGAAAATGGGGCACTTTGGATACTATCTAATTCATGATTTCCATCATGACAAAATTTGGGGAACAGCATGCATTTATTTGCATCTTTTTGACCAAGCCAATTGTTTCTAATGCATTTTAATATATGGACTGAGTCAAAAAGGAAGAAAAGAGGTCGAGACTTTATAACTGGGTGTGTATATACAATGGAAAGCTTTGGAGGACTGAAAAATAAAGATATAGCTTTTTTATTTATAGCATTATTATCTGTTATGATTGATAATACTTGAAAGCCTATCTCCTCTAAACCAATTATTATATGTTTAACTATGTCAAATAACTTCTCAGCTTTAAGACATTTAGTTGGCATAACATGCACAACATCTTTATATTGTGAGAATACGCTGCTAATCATGAAAGCAAAAGCACTTGTTGCAGCTTCACTGCTGTTGTCAGATAAGCCAACAATATTACCCCCCTTATAATCTAAATAAGGTTTTAGATGAATTTCATCAACAAGTAAAGATACTGTGATGTCCTTCTGCACTAGGAGCTTAAATTTATTTTTAATATACATAAGAAAATTGTTATCATGTTGCTCAATCAAAGGATTCATATAATGGTTGAATAGCTAGGTAAAATTATATTTTTGCTGTCTCTTTACAATCTGTACCCTTTAGGGGAGCAGTTATATAATAATGAAGAAAATATCATCATTTCTGTTGAATAATCAAGCTTATTTTGTGTCATTAAATTTAGCTGCTCATATATAAATTTGATTGCATTAAAATGTTTGTTTGATTCTTCTTGCACTAATAGTAGAAATGACATTATTAATTTTAATATAAAAATCATATTTTGAGGTTCAGTTTGCTGTTGTTGCGTGTCCATTTTCTTCATGTTTTCTATCAGAATTTCAAGAGTATTTTGATCAGTTACATGTTTAGGAATCTTATAGTCCCCTATTGAATGCATTTCCACATCTCTACAAAACACATGTACTGCAAAATCAGATTCAATTACAAGAGATAGATTGATTTTTGGATATGGGGGATTTGATGATACTGAATATAATAAGTGCTTCTTGCTGCCTAACAAAACTCCAGTAATTTCTATCAAGGAAATTTAATTTCCCTTCTAGATCATTAATATTATGGAATTTCTTCTGCATTTTATATGCTAAGTCATCATTAATACTTTGATTTAAAGCACTTTTAAGAGCAGAATTCTCTAGTCGAATTCTCCTAGAATCTGGTGACTCTCTAGAAGTATTCAATGAAGATAAATATGAGGGACAGTTTGGGAAAATTCTAGGGATAGCACCATCACGAAGATATATTTTTTTTAGTTTAACTGCAATTGTGACACCTGTTTTTTCGTCAAAAGCTGACGATTCTCTCCTTATGTCCTCCGGTCGAAAATGTAGTTCACATACCTAAAAAGATTTTAAAAACCAAATCTATTTTAAATTCTTGTGAAAATCTAAGAAAATCAATCAGCAAAAATCTACAGTAATATGAAGCATTAACAATCTTAGGAAAAGTGGAGAGAATTCAACAAAAGATTATTAGTGACGAAGCTAACAGAATTTTTAACGTTTATTCATTTTTTAATTTTTAAAATGATAAATAAAAAAAACATTCTTATGAATAAAACAATTCTAAAATGTTGTTAAATTATTAGAATTATAATAATTCTAAAAAAATAATTCAATTATTTTTATGCCTATAAATAAAAAGATTCCTTTATGAATTTATATCGAAAATGTCTTTAAAGTTTATTTTTATAAAAATTAGATTTCAGCTTTTAAAAACTTTCGCAACTTTGTTTTTAATGTTTTGTGAATTATAAAGATATGAAATTATTTTAATCCTCAAAGTTTCAATTGAGTTTAATAACTTTTTAAAACAAAACTTTGTTTTAAAATGTGTTGTAAATTACAGACATGAAATTAAATTCAATCAAAGTTTCATTTAGTCACGAACAAAACAATTCTAAAAAATCGTTAAACTTATTAGAATCATTTTTTATGTATATAAAATATTCCTTTAGGAATTCATGAATGAATTTATGTCGAAAATTTCTTTAAAGTTTATTTCTTAAAAAAATGAGGTTTTAGATTTTAAAAGCAACACGTACGAGAATGAATATCTAAACTTTCTCGCTTGATTTATGTCTTATTAACTTTAAGTTATGAATGACAAAGACATGGTATTAATTTTCATTAAAGTTTCAATAAAATTTACTTATTTTTTAATACAAAAAATACTCACTCTGCTGAATTTAGTAGGTGAAAAATGATCTCTTCTGATTGTACGAATCCAAACATCAGATAATTCTTTATCTTTAGGAAAACGAAAATACTTTAGGGCCGTTTTTATAATTCCCTTTGCAATTTGGTACAACGCATCTATAAGGCATCTTTTTTGTTTTAAATTAATTCAATATTTAAAAGAGAGTATTAATAAATAATTTTAAAATGCCGCCGTAAAAAATCTGATACACAAAACAAACGACACGCTTCTTGATAGTCGGACTCAATGTGATGACGTCACATTTCTCCGTAACCCAATGAAGTAGGCCTTCTATATCGGTGGTCATGGTCATACAGAGTACACCAAATATTATTTATTCCAAAATTATAACATAAACATATCCCTACAAAAATAGCCATTTTGTTTCAACACTTCTGGTGTCTTCTCAAGTGATGGTGTTGAATGTAGAATAAAGAGTTTTAAAAGGTTCAAATCAACCAAAGACCCCTCAATAAGGGAAACGCGATGACATAAGCTACAATGACCAATCAAAATACAAGTATATGATAATTAAAAAAAAACTTGACATCAAGCTTTGATTATAATTAATAATGCCTTAATGTTAATGTTAGACTAAAATAGAAATCATTCTCATTGATAAATTTTAAATTTTATTATAAAATTAAAAATAAAATTACTAATTTTAAATTTTAAATTTTACCTATATTAAGTTTAAAATATTATAAAATTATTTAAAGAAGAAACTGAGGAAAATATACATATATTTTATTATTTATTTTATGTTTTAATGAAAAAGCCAAATTTTCATTTAGAGCAAACGCTAATCTAAGGAGATTCAAACATCGTAACCACTTAGATACATTTGAAGGGATCTGAAACCAAATGTTGTGGGCAGGGGAAGAAGGTTTACAAATGACAATACATGCACAATCATATTATAATATACAAACACACAGCCATATTTAGATATATAAACACGCAAAAACATGGACGAAACAGGAAATAAGTGTGCACGACAAACAAAAAAAAAACAAAAAACGAAAAGAATATAATATCAGACACATACGCATACAATGAAAAGCATATACAAGCAATCATACACACATACATTAATAAAGACATAGACATACACATATACAAGCAATCACACACATACATTAATAAAGACATAGACATACTCATAGACAAACACACAAAGATTCAAGTATAAAAGTATTAATAAACGAATGCAAACCAACTATTAAAAAATTACATACATGGACAAAAATACATAGAAAAAAAGAGGATTTAATACATAAAAGTTAAGAGGGGTAGAATTGGGAATTGGCTATGAAGAAAGCGAAAAAATAAGACAATTAAACATATATATATATATATATATATATATATATATATATATATATATATTGAAACAAAATCTGACACTACAGAACAGGAATATTAATTTAAATAAACATAATTTTATGTTCATTTTTTTAAATATCAGGACCTAGGCTGCCCTTCGACCAACGCATCATCGGGGACCAATCGTTGGCAACTTTTAACTCATTTGGATTGATAAGAGATAGTACTGGAACACGCTTAAAATTACGAATGTTGTAAATACGTAAAATTAAGAAAAAAACAAACAAATAAGTTTACGATTAAAATACGTAAATAAAGAAAAAATTGATCAAGTGGAGTATAAAAAGGAAAAAATAAAGCTCACTTTTCTCCGAATAAATTATTACCTGACATCACTGACCACCTAACGAGGGAGGGGATGAGGAATTAAACTAAAGAAAAATAGGGACAGAAATAAAAAGGGCCCAATGAGCATACATTCCCTAGCTAAGTTAATCGGAAATGGGAAACTAAAGATTCAAACAAACCTAAACTAGCCTAATATCGGGACGGGTTGCCTCTGTTCAATCCAGGAAGGACAAAATCCTGTACCTAACCGACATCAAAGTGCCACTCCAGGTCAGCCCCTTTCACTCTACACAGTTGCGCAAGATTTACTCACCTTTTGCTGAATTCTGATGAAGAGAGACGCCGCCTTTCCGTCTTAATCTTTAAGCTGGTGCCTAAAGTACAATATCAGTTGGGAAGAGGTGAAATTCTCACCCCCAAAGAATCCTTTTTGACGTGTCGACCAAATCACGATTCTCATAACACCTAGAAAGCAGTGGAACACATAAAGTTCAGCCTTCGTCAACGGCGGTGCCACATTGCTACAAACAGAAGAGGCCTCAAGGACAAAGAACTTTCCCTGCAACATGCGAACCATGAGGCCTTCTACAAACTTACACAACAGTGATACCAACTTTCAATGAAAGAAGACGTGACCAAGGGTCTCGACTTCCCCATCTCAGCATCGGCAGTTTGGAGATTTCTCCAAGCCCTCTGCACAAAGTTTTTTGGCGACCCAGAGGGCCCCCACGCACCACCAGCCAGGTGAGGGATGCCTCATCGTTAACCCGGGCGCCCAAGGCCAGATCGAGCGAGCCTCCTGCTTCGTAAGACCGAGCTCGTCAATCAGATCATCATGAACGGACTCCCCTGACTAACACTTGATGTAATGCCTTACGAGACAACGCCTGGACATTGGAGAGGCTATCCGACGCCCGTAAGAGGCGTTTCAGAGCAAGACGACATTCACCGTAGAAGGAGCATTCAGCTCGGGATAAACGGTGGGCCTCCTCCTCGTACGAGTGCTCACTTCTCAAGGATGGAAAATTTCTACGGGTGTCTTCCTTCCAGAAGGCGCCCTCCTCATAGGGTTCGCAACACAAACGATCTAGGAACCCGATGTGAAGCATATCAAGACAATGCTAGGCATGCTAGGCATGCCTAGACCGCCTTCAGATGGATGAAGGCAACAGATCTCCCGAGATACCCTAGCCTCTCCACAAGAAAGAGAACAAGAGCCTTACTAATAAAATTAGTGTGGCAGACGGAAGTGGAAGTACCCAGAGTCGGTAAAGGAGAATCGGGTAGATAGGTAAAACACATACTTCCGCCCCCACCTTCAAGGAAAGATTCCTCCGAGACCACAAATCAATTGCGATCTCGGCCTTCCCTTGTACCTCCGACCAATTCATTCCCAAATGGATATCAGGACCGAACCAGACACCGAGTATCTTGACCGGCCCATCCGTCCAGTGAAAAGGCCCGGGAAGAGAAACTCCCTTCCACGCACCCAACTGCAAGCCAACAGACTTATCGCGGTTGATCTTGGCCCCTGTCACTATCTCATAACCACGCAGCCTTCAAACACTTTCTCACTAGCCAAGAGACACCCCTCGAGCGTCCATCAAAACATGCTGAATAAAGAGAAAACTGGGTCTCTGGCACACAACATATATTCACCCCTAAGCGCTGAAGGTCGCGAGAGAGCCTCACCCTTCGAGACTCCGACCTAAGGTCTTGTGCATTCAGACTTGCCAACCAGAGAGACATTATCAATCAATTAGGGTTGTCCACCAGGATAGAACTTGGCCGGGGTGAGGACACCGACAGCCCGTGCCATTGAACCAGACGCCATCTCAATTTCGACGGTATAATCATGAGACAAACCGCCAATGTCGGCAGGATATGTTAATTTAAGGGCTCTATAAAGGCATGGGTGAACAAAAAGAGAGACCATCCCTTTATACTCCTTTGATTCGGCTCCAGTAAAATGGCCGCTGGGGGCACCAATTTCAGGGATGCGTTTGCCTACTCTATCATACCCCAAATCCCCCGCGAACCCGGGCCAGAACCAACTACAGTCAGAACTCTACGAGCTTCTTTAAAGTTTTCGGGCACTTCCACGTCGAGTCCATTGATTTGCTGGAAATTCCACAAAACTCTTAATGGCTTGGGATTCCGCGTCTTCCCGAACATTCTTTCAGCATGTTCCCGGGAAAACGCGGCAGACGTCTTCCCCTGGGAGATATGGCGATTTGCTTTTTTTTCTTTCTCCTCTCTGCAGCGACTTGAACTTCTGAACTTCTGTTCCTCTTTTTTTTAGGGGAATGTGAAGGCGTTGGAGTGTAGGAGGGTGTGATGCCAAATGGGGTCTTGAAATGGGAAGGCTTATTTGAAGGACAGTCTGTAAGAGTTATTTGTTTGGACGGAGAATTTGACACTGATTTGGGCGGAGGTGGTTTTTTGGAAGATGAAGGGGAAGACGGGGCAGAGAATGAGGGGCAAGGCGCCCCCAGCGACTTTCGGTTCTTTGCCCGTTTTGCGTCCAACTTCTCCTTTAGCTTTTACAGATCAAATATTTTCCCCAACTTAGTTCATTCAGCTTTTGAGTGACGGACGCAGTCTTATCATATGACACCGAGGCGTCGCCCTGAGAGCTGGTGGAGGGAATGGGACTGTAGGTGTTAATATCCCTGGAGTCATGCCGGGACAGAGGCCCCACTGTTCAGTTCTTCCCTCTGCAGCTATCTATGACACGCCATTCCCTCTCTTCCTTCTCCTTATCCACACTTGTAGGAGGCGTCGGTTTTGCGGGTAATGTGGGCAAAGACCCAACCGAGGGATTTTCCACACCGGTTCGTTTCGCAGGTAGGCCCGTTACAGGCGCCGCGGATTTAACAGTCTCGGCCAGAGGAGGATTTTGGTCGCCAACAGCCGGAACTCCAGGGGCCTTCTTCCCTGGGCGGGAGGAGGAGAGGTGACCAGTCTCTCCACACCTCCACCAAGTAGGTTTTGTACCGATCACTATGACCGGCATTTTCCGGCCGCAAAAATCCAAACAGTTGGGGATGGAGACGAAGGCCAAACGATGTAACATAATATCGAAAGTCCATCCCCCGTTCAGGTTGTCAGAAAGAACCTCTAAAGTTTGGCCGTGCTGAATAAAAAATGCAGCCAGGTGCTCTCCCGTTACCTTAGGAGGGACCTCAAATACGGCCAGCCTGGTCCTTCGCTGACCTTCATATTCCGTTCTAAGTATCTGTTCTTTCGTAACCAATTCTTTTTTAGTCATTTCTAGGCAATCTTCGGCTGTGGGCAGCAGTACGTCCCACATGAAAAACCCAGAACCTTTTATTACTCTTTGGGCTTTATCCCCAGGGACAAAAGTGATTTGATCACTGTGTCTTTCGTGGAGCGACACCATTCTCTTTTCGAATACCTTCAGTTCTTGGACGTCTTCAAGGAGCCCATCTTCTTTTACAAGATGAGCATAGCCCTTAGCCTTTTCCAAGAACTCCGCGATATTCACAATACAATTTGGCGGGGACTTCCAACATCGTCGGCCATTTTTCAAAAGGAAAAACAAATCCACCCAGCGGGACTACTGATATATTGATCAAAAGGGAAAGGAGTAAAAAATAAAACGCAAAAGCACAAAAATTAGTTTCTTCTAAAAATGGAAGTTAAACAAAATAAATAAATAAAAACAAAAAGCCTGGATACACCAGTAAACTTTAAAATAAAGACTGGTAAAAATGAAAAAATACGGGAAAACTAAAAGTTAACCCAAATTAGAAATGAAAAAAAACTACCTAAAAATAAATAAATAAATAAATGAAAGAAAGAATATAAAATAAATAGTCTGGTAAGACTTAAAAATTCAAAATGGCGCCCAAAGGCTGTCAAGAAGAAAAAAAGTTAAAGAAAAAATAATAAAAGAAACTCCTCTTTTTTTTGTCAACAATTAACTTAAAATATAAAATGAAGAAGGAAAAGAAAAGAAATACAAAAGACTGGTTTGAAACTAGGCAAACCAAATTAAAAAAAAATAAAGGTATGCGGCCGAAGTCGCTAAATAAAAGGAAAGAAATACAAAAGTCTGGTTTGAAACTAGTCAAACCAAAACTAAAAAACAAAGGATTGTGACCGAAGTCGCTAAAGAAAATTAAATCGAAAATAAAACGGGGGAGTGTATAAACTAAAAAGCAGGAAAAATCAAAACAAAACTTTCTTTCTTTTCTCTTTTCTTTTCTTAAAAAGTACTTATTTTTTAAAACGAGAACTGAAAAGAAATAAAAGGCAGTTGTCCGGTAAGACTTTATCAAACAGGACTAAAAAAATAAAAATGTTGGCCAAAGCCAAGAGAAAAAAATAATTTAAACAAAAGAAATGAAAGAAAGAAAAATAAAACTTAACAAATAACTTTGTGGTCCGAAGAAAGTTCGTCAAATTAAGGAATAACTCCGGGCCAAAACAAGTTCGTCAATCTGCAAAAGAAAAACAAGAGATTCCAAAACCTTGACACTTCCGGTCAAAAAATGTCTGACAAGCAACAAAGTACGGACTGGAATCATTTTAAGCATAAAGCTTCCAAAATTAATAAATGGTGTTTTGATCTGCCTGTGTGCAAAATGGAAAACGAGTCAGTCGAAAAACGAGACGAGCATCTAATAGGTGTTGTCCAATTGAAGACTCGTGCGCTGATTGCGACACACGAGAATGATCACAAGAATGTAATCTAATATACCTAAGAGCATGTTGGCTTATTCTTGACTCTAACCTGAGACTCGCCCGTCCTATGTATTCAGCTTCGCACTGACATTTGAATTTATAAATAAGCAAAATTTTATTGTGATAGGTTAGACGGTCTTTAGAAAATGAAGGTAGAATCAAGTGAGTGCCAAAAATAACAGGTAGTTTGGCTGAAAAAAAGTGGCAGAGACAATAGTAGAAACTCTGTCACCTAAAAGTTTGCATTTTCTGCCAAGCCAAGGTAATTTAAGATAAATAGGACACAAACCAGGACCCAATTTAGGGGGCATATTAAAGTTGTCTATTTTTTTCCATTGTAAGGTCCACAATACGAGTTGGAAAACAACGTTATTGGAACTTCATGCAGGAGAATGATCCTAATCATACTTCACTTTTAACCCAAAATTGGTTGAAACAAGATAGAAGTTTTGATAGTGGGAGCTAAAGAAAAGAGCGAAAACAAGAAGGTCATCTAAATGGAAGTAGCTGGAAGAATGTGCGATTGAAGAAGGAGGAAACATTCATTCTGATCTATGTCTGAAGCGAATTGAAAATTTACTCTCGTAGATTGAAGGAAGTTATTAAGCATAAAGGACAGACTGTTGATTGTTAATCATTGAATGATATAGAGGTGCCAATAATTCTGAACCATTAAATTATTGTGTTTTTTATGTTTTGCACATTAAAATTGTTTTGGAAATTTAACATTTGTTTGGTGTTCCCTAAACAATTATACATTCATTGACCCAAGATTATTTATGTAGACACCAATTTTAGCGGAAAATTCAGTAAAAACTCAGTTTTGTCAAGGGGTGCCAATAATTGTGCTAATGAGTGTGTGTATGCGCGCGCGTGTGTGTCTGTCTGTGTGTGTATATATATATATATATATATATATATATATATATATATATAGAGAGAGAGAGAGAGAGACGGTAGAAAATTTGTAAAATAATTTGGAAGATTAGAGAAGAAAAAGAATGAAAAATTCAGAAGGAAGAGAAATGAACACAGAAGGAAACAAGAAGAAATAGAAGACAGTGAGAGACAAAAAACATAAAAAAGCAATGAGTTGATGTGAAAAAAAGTTAAAATGAAGAAGTTTCATAGATATATAAATATACAAAAAGAACAAGAGGATATATTTAAAGACTGTAGGGGGAAGGAGGATGAAAGGAGTAATATGAGAGGGAAAGAGAGGAAGAAATTTATTGAATGATTCATTGAGGAATGAGAACGGGTGTCGGTTGAATACAAATGTCACGACAAATAATATATCCTCAGGAAATAAAGTTCTGATAATCTGTTTTAAATCAGGCACAGGAAACAAATTTGGAATATAAAATGTCGATGGTCAGCAAAAAGAAGCATTTTTAAATTAAAATGTCTCCACAAATAACGAATGAATAAAATGAGTTTTAAAGATCTTTCGACGCTTATCTTGTATTGTATTGTTAGTATTGTAAAATGAATATATTATTTTTGCCATAAGTTAAAAGCAGACACTCATGTGTCTGTATACATCTGCGACATGGAGGATTTATTCATAAGCCTAATTCTATTTTCAAAAAAAAAAAAAGGGAAAAATGAAAATTGATCATACGAGTATCAACATTTTTATTTTTTTTATTTCTATACAAAAAAAATTAAGACATAAACATTGAGGTTATTTTTAGAAATAAATATTATGCATTTATGATTTAATTGCTTTTGAATAATGGAAAAAAATCACAATACTTAAGTAAATGTAGGTACCCAAAGAAAAAAGTTACACTGATATTAAAATAGATTTTTAAAAATATTTTAGTTTTAATTCCAAGCTAATAGATTAAATTGAATATTATTATAAGCAAAATACTTTAGCTTATTTCAAACTAAGTTTAAATTCACTGGAATCTTTTTTTCTACGAATAATTTATAAATTTGCCCATATTTGATAAATTTCTCAGCACAAATCAATATGGACGAATATATAAATATTACTGATTCGAAGAAAAAAGATCCCAGTCAATTTAAATTAAGTTTAATTAATACAGAATTATAAGATTTAAAAGTTTATAAATTATTCTGATTAAAATAAAAAAAAATTCAAAGAATTCTTGTTATTGATCAAAAAAGTTTTTTTTTTCTTAAGCGTCCGTAATATGGATTCTGACGAGAAACATGTTCTGACAGGACACAGTGAACCAACTTTCCTTGCAGTAGACGTAGCAATTAATTCGATATAGTCACTCCACTTCATATTAGTAGAAAACGTAGTGGGAAGTATATAATATAATATAATATAATATAATAAAACAGAACCACAAATGGCTTCAGTAATTAGTTCACCAATCTTGAACTGAGCTCTTTTTAGTTTGATTCTGTTTTCAGCAAATGACACTTGTTTTCCTAATTTCTGCGGTCTCCGTTTGCTTATTTAATGTCGCTAACTTTCTGCCCCAATTCTTTCCGGACAGACTTTTGATATGTCTTGTTTTATTTTGGTATTTATTTCTATATTCTTTTATACCTATATATGTACCAACACACATATGTATATAAAGATATACATATCTACAGACACAGAAACAAAATAATTTTAATTTAACTTGCACCTAATTGAAATTGTTATATTCCGTGCTAATAGGAATATATACTTGAAAAACAAGGTGGATAAAATAAGTAAAAAGTTTATTGTAAAAAACCAGTGCAATAAGAATAAAGGTAACAGTTATGCACAAGGTCGTCGCAAGTCAATCCAGTAGTGAGTGCTACTATTGGAAGGTCGGTAATTCTTGCGTAAGTTTGAGTCGTACTCAAAAGATCCCAGCAAGTAATATTTACCAACCTCCCCACAGGGTAGGATGTGGCACAAGGCCGAATTTAATATGGGACAATCCGAGCCCGTAGGCTCAGCCAAAAATCCCCGTAAACCCCGTATAAACGGGTTCGGGTCTGTCTACCTCAGCGGACGAAACTCTGCCCTTCGGCATAGCCTCGTCCGGGTTCCTCTCTACCCGAAGGTAGAGAGTTCGACAGCAGTCAAAAGCTGAATAACAGATTCCAGCTAGTAGTATTTACCAACATCCCACGGGGCAGGATGTGGCACAACGCCAAGTTTAATGTGGAGTAATCCGAGCCTGTAGGCTCGGCCAAAAATTCCCCGTAAACCCCGCATAAGCGGGATCGGGTTCGTCTACCTCTCCGGGCGAGACTCTGCCCTTCGGTATAGCCTCGTCCGGGTTCCTATCTGCTGGTCTCTGTAGTCCGTTGACTTACAGATACTTATAGGAAGTTACTACGTATAGTGTAGCCACTCATGGGAGTGACAGGTTATTCCATTTCATCAAAAATAAATTGTAATAACTACATTTTGGTGTTTACCGTACTATTTGAAATCGTCACAAGAAAAAAAAGTGATTGTGTATCTGTTATGGGAACTTACCCATAATAATAATGGACTATCCCGTACACCATAAATACTGCGCCTCAAGAGGAAGCAGTAGTGTGAGTCAGTCAGAGACAGAGTCGCGTCAGACGATTACTGTAAGACATTGGAATAGTGATACTTCGAGACAACATAGTTCTCTCTAACCTAACCTGATTGTTATTACTAACACTTCTACTTCTTTTGTACATATTCTATTTGTAATATATCTGTGTTATTCCATACCTGTGTTCGAGTTATTCTTCATTGGTTCTACCTTGGACCATCACCGTGGTACAAGGAACCTGGACCATAACAGTGGCGACAAGGAAACCCCCAAGGAAATACGAACTCTATACGCGGAGAACATACTTTTTTGCCATACGTCGCACATAACAGTGGCGACGAGGTAACCCAAAGGACAAACGAACTCTATTCGCGGAGGACATACTTTTTTTGCTATCCGTCACACATAACAAGTGGCGACCTGGAAAACCCCAAAAGAAAAACAAATTCTCTACGCGGAGGACATATCTTTTTTTTGCTATCCGTCGCACATAACAGTGTCGACGAGTAAACACACACACACACACACACACACACACACACACACACACACACACACACACACACACACACACACAAATTTCACTGGCAACAAAGGAAACTTTTTTTCTACGTACACAGGTTACAGAATATCAGGTTACACAAAAATGCGTCAACATGGAAGATTTCAAGTCAACCATTGTGGAACTTATCAAAATCCAATTTCAACAGCAGCAAAAAAACGAACAGAAATATTTGAAATTGCAAGAATTATTGCTACGTGTAATGTTAAATAAGGAGCAAAAATCCGAGAACGAAACAGTTCTCTTACAAGACGCTATTTGGAGTACTATCGAAGATTTCAAGCACGCACCCGACGAAGATAAAACTTTTGCAAACTACTTCCGAAGGTACGAAGATCAATATGAATTTGACTGCAAAGATTGGTCAGACGCACGTAAAGTACGTCTGTTGCTAAGAAAATTAGGCACATGCGAATATACCAAATTCGTAGATTATATCCTTCAAAGAAAAACAAGTGAGCTAACGTTCAAAGAAGCCATTAAACTGCTAACGGAACTTTTCAGCCATAATACTTCACTATTCCACAAAAGATGGAAATGCATGAACCTTACAAAAAAGGACAACGAAGATTACATAACTTTCGCGTCCATTGTCAACAAATATTGTGACGACTTCAAATTATCAGAACTCAGCGCGGACAATTTTAAATACTTAATTTACATCCAAGGCTTGGTCTCAACCAAAGAAGCGGAATTGAGACGCAGAATCCTTACTAAATTGGAGAGTGAAACTTATTTGACACTTCAAAAGCTAGCCGAAGACTTCCAGAGATGCATCAGTGTGAAGAAAGACTCAAAAGACATAGAAGAAGCTGGCATAGCACACATACGAAGTACGAAGACAAACCAACTTACCCTCCTCACAAACAAACCAAACCGATTCCCCCCCTCAAGGACAGGTAAAACAAAATTTTCTAACTCTAAAAATCAATATAAAAAAAAACTACCACCCAGTCCATGCTATCGTTATGGGACTTGGCATTGGTTTAAAGACTGTACTTATCATTTTAAAGTTTGCCTATCATGTAAAAAATAGGCCACAAAAGTTCTCATTGCTGGTATAGAAGAGAAAACAAAAGCAGAATAAGAATCACGGGGACTGACCAAGCAGATGAGACTAACATAAGTAAATACGTACGATGAAATGCAAAATAGAAAAGTCAGGCTACAGCTGGATTCTGACTCAGACTTAACGATTATAAACCTACAAACATGGAGAAAACTGAGCAAACCTGCCATGTTAAAAACGGATAAAATTGCTAGATCAGTTACGGGGAGAAAGGTAAAATTCGAGGGTGAAGTAATTACAAACGTAACATTTAATGAAATGACTAAAAAACTAAAAATGTACGTCTTAAGAAATACAGAAAACCTATTCGGAACGGACTGGATGCAAAAATTCGAACTGTGGGATCTACCTATAAGTACGTACTGCCAAAATGTAAAAAGCTTACGAACCGTGGCAGACAAATTAAAAGAGAAACTAAAAACGAGTTTCCCAGAAGTATTTTCAGCAGGCCTAGGAAGATGTAAGAAAATGGCAGCTAATATCGAAATAAAGGAAAACGTTCAGGCTATTTTCAAGAAAAAAAGGAGCGTACCGTTTGCGTCAATTGAAAAAATTGATCAAGAATTAACCAGACTCGAAAACACTGGCATATTGACAAAAGTAGAATACAGTAAATGGGCCGCACCGACGGTCTACGTCAAAAAGAAATCAGGCGGAATTCGAGTTTGCGCTGATTTTTCTAAAGGTTTGAACGCAGCAATAAAGGACTACCACTATCCTCTACCCAGTCCAGAAGTATTCACTAAATTAAATGGCGGAAAATATTTTTCAAAAATTGATTTAAGTGAGGCGTACCTGCAAATTCCAGTCAATGAAGAAAGTTCAAAACTACTATGCATAAACACACACAAAGGACTGTACAGATACCAACGATTACCTTTTGGAAATAAGGTCCAACAGACAATAGATACGATGCTTGCCGGACTAGAGTACACAATTGCGTACCTGGATGATGTATTGATTAATAGCGAAATCGTTGAACAACACAAGGAACATGTACAGGAAGTATTTAAAAGAATACAAAGCTATGGATTCAAAGTAAAAGAAAATAAGTGCGATTTTTTCATGAAGGAAATACCTTGGCCATATAATAGATCAAGAAGGTAGACGACCAGACCCTGAAAGGTCTACAGCAATAAAGAAAAATGCCTGTTCCTAAAAACATAAAAGAACTACAAAGTTTTCTAGGATTAGTAAGTTACTACCAGGAATTCATACCTCAAATGCATAAACTTCGCGTACCACTGAACGAGCTGCTAAAGAAAGAAAAAGTTTGGCAGTGGACAAATCAATGCCAAAAAGCATTTGACGAAATAATCAAAATATTAACTTCAGATTTATTTTTGGCACACTACGATCCCAAACTAGAAATTATTGCAGCAAGTCGGAGCGTGTATATTACATAAAATCCAGATGGGACAATAAAACCCATCGCACATGCTTCTCGAACGTTACTACCAGCGGAGAAAAATTACTCACAGATAGAGAAAGGTGCTCTGAAAATTATCTTCGCTGTCACGAGGTTTCATAGGTACATCTATGGTAGACATTTTACTCTTCAGACGGATCACAAGCCGTTACTAACAATTTTTGGTTCAAAAAAAGGTCTACCGGTTTACACCGCAAATAGGTTACTTAGATGAGGAACAATTCTTCTGAACTATAATTTCAGATTAGAATATTTACCAACGAAAAAGATCGGGCATGCGGATGGTCTGTCGAGACTTATACCAACAAAGACAGAACCATTGGAAGATACGGTAATCGCAGCCCTTAAGAAACGAAGAAGATATCAGGACAGTACTATGTTGTACAGTTAGAAACCTCCCGGTCACACTGCAAGTCATAAAAAATGAAGCCAAAAACGACGAATTTATTAATGAAACAAAAGCAAAAATAGCAGAAAAAATGAGCAAATTTCGAACAGTTTTTCTCTATGCGACAATGTGTTACTTTACAACGAAAGGGTTGTAATTCCCAAAACATTACAAAAGCGGATCTTAAAGGATTTCCATAGGGGCCATCCTGGTAAAAATAGAATGAAGTCGCTAATGCGAAGCTATGTATATTGGAAGAATATGGACCAGGATATTACTCAGATGGTGGAAATGTGCAAGGGTTGTAATTTAGCAGCCAAAGCACCGACAATCATACATAAGCCATGGCCAGAGACTGATCGTCCGTGGTCAAGAATACACGCAGATTATGCAGGACCAATTGACGGTTTTTACTATTTAATCATCATTTTTGCAACGAAACACCTCCGGCCATTTACTATAGCTATCGATAGCTATAGTAAATGGCCGGAGGTGTTTCGTTGCAAAAATCCTACCTCAGAAACGACCATAAATTGCCCCCACGAGCTGTTTGGTGTAGTGGATTGCCTAGTCACAGATAATTGAACGCAATTCACGTCAGCAGATTTCCAAGAGTTTTGCGAAATTTATCAAGTAAAACATATAAAATCTCCGCCTTATCACCCAAGATCAAATGGGCAGGCGGAGAGATTCGTTGATACACTCAAAAGAGCGTTACGAAAAGCCTATGACGTGCCTACGGAAAAAGCACTACTGCATTTTCTTCAGGTATATCGAATAACGCCAAATAATGCTACACCATCAACATTATCACCAGCAGAAGTGATGTTTGCTAGAAAGATCAGATCGGCATTTGATAAATTGCTACCAAGTAAAACAAAACAAGTAACACAGTCCTATGCACCAAAAAGAAAATTTCTCCCAGGAGAAAAAGTTTTTTTAAAGACTACAAAATAATACATCGTATTGGGAGCAAGGCACAATTGAGAAAAGAATTGGCAAGATGGTTTACATATTACAGGGACAAAAATTCTCACACAGAAGACACGTAAACCAAAAAAGGAAAAGACTGTTACAGGACGCTAACGGTCCACCTCAAGAAGAGGTAATGGACACGATTTTCGATACGTTTGATATAAAAAGACCGCAAACAATGCCAGAACCAAGAAAATCGTCTCGGAAAAGAAAATTTACAGAACCTTTGGAAATAGATCCAAACACCTCCCATTGTACTATTAATTCGTATATTAGGAGTTTTCTAGTGGCTGCTGAGAAACTTATATCTACCGAAGAGTTGTTTCAATAATGTTATACGAATTGCACTTGTTTTCCCAGATCCACACATCTTAGATCTTAATTACCACTTGTGTGCCGTGTTTGGAACATTTGAATTCCTTATGACTTCCATCTGACCTTTCCATCCAGCCTTTACGCATTTTATTTCTTTTCTCTCCAGTTATTAAGTTTCTTATGGCCTTTTCTACAGTCACTGAAATCGTTAGTACCTTATTATGGCACCATCTATAAAGTCCTTCTTGTAGTGATCTCAGATAACTGCTTAGTATATGTTCTTCCATTACATAAAGCACACGTTGGTCATTATTTGCCCCCATTTATTCAGGTTTACAAGTCAGTCATGAACAAGCTGTATTGTAAAATTGATACGGTTGAATTCGTGACGCCACTAATCGGACCAAATTATTTTCCGCTGCACAACGCCTTCGCATCTTGTGCATACTACCTATTGACTCTAGTAACGAAGAAACGTTTGATATGCGCACTTCTTCCTAGAAGAGTGTTTTTTCTTACATTTCGCTTTGCTGTAGTGTGGGTTTTGGTTGTATCTTAGTCCAGTATGTCCTTTCGTCATTGTTTCTGTTAGTGATGGCATTTGGTTAATCTGTTTTAATTTCTTAACCACGAATGATTTGCTTGCTTTAACATCTTAAAACACTTTTATCGTGGTAAATGTTTGTAGTAGGCTCATACGACGATCATACAGTCCTTTTCTATTTATATATTAATACGCTTGTACCTATGTATAGTGTGTGTCATGCTTGGTATCACAGATACTGAGAAGGAAAATCTAGAGACGTGAATACGTTTTAGATTTGAATTGTTTAAGAATGTCGTTACTTGAACCAATCATGTTCGTATAAAAAAGCTTAGGATTAGGGATGTGCGAGTTGCATAATGGGTATCGGTTCGGAAAATGGAATGAGTTCGTTTAGTTCAATCCGCACTAATAATGCCTCTCACTCGAGTTATGGTTATATAGGTTTAGTCAAGAGAGGAGCAATGTTCTCTTGAACCTGTTTAATGAATGCTAAAATTTCAAAATTATTAGGATAATATTCAATAATTAAAATTCTTTTATTGCTATTGATTATGGATTATTTCAATCAATTGTGTTTAGAATTTATTTTCGATATCGTAAATTGCCATAATGAAATCATTATTTTTTAAATTCTTATTCGATCGAAACATAAAACAAGAAATATTTCCGTTTATGAATGTGTCGGTCTATCGTTTATGTTCACATTTCTATTCATATGTATCACGCATTTATTTTGCAGATGTCCAGTTGGATACTCTGGTCAACGCTGCGAACAAATCGACCATAATTACATTTATAATATTCTCTAGGATCTGGTTTACTTAAACTCCGCGGGTGAGTACAATGCACAAAACTTTATCTGAATCTAAAAATAAACACGCTAAAATTCACCTTCAACCCGTATGATGGCTTAGTGGAAGAAGTTCCGACTGACGCAAATTCAGTCGGGTTTCGATCCTAGCTAGGGGCAACCGGACGTCTAGCCACACTGATGAGCTGCGAAACAGTCTGTCTGTGGATGACAAAAATATATATATATGAGTGGACATACGCTCTATCCCTGATATTGTGCACATTAACCCATAAATATAGCATACCTTAAGACTATATTTTATATATTTGAACAGAAATATTTCTTTTTCTCCTTTCATTCCTCGTTTGTTGATTCATTCGAGGCTTAAATTCCAGTTTAGATTCATGTCCCTCTTCCTGTTTTAACGCCATTTCGCACTCTATCTCTTTTCTTCAAAAATGATTCTACAAGATGAATATCTAATTAGCCTGCACTCTATTCCTTTAGAGATGTGCTTGGTTACACTAGTAAGATCCAGCGTTCACAATTTTGTATGTATTGGGTTTCATGTAAGTGAAATGCTACCGGTTTGTAGATTTAATTCCACATCCAAATATTGGATGACGTTCTTGTTCATATCGACCTCAATTTCAAATTCGAGGCCATTGAAGAGTTTAAAAACCAGTTTTATTATTCTTTCATTTACTCTTCTGTTGTCCGGCACTATCATCAGCCCATCGTTCCTATACAGTTCGTGGTTGTCTATGTGGACTATTTCATTGATCTTATCTAAAATATACAGGCCTATTAATTCTGAATTTACAGCACCGTTAGAACGAACCTTGCGAGACATCGAAGGAGCATTTGTGTGATTTCTTAACCCATGCTTCGCCATTGTGGAATAACACAGATTTACGACAAAGCAAAATTCTCTTTTCTTGTTGATGTTGGATATCAACAAAGCCCTTAGCAAAATTAAAAGTATCAAACAGTCATTTCTCAGGTATGGACGGATAAAAAACCTTGATGTCATATTTCATGAAACGTGCCTTTTTATTTTTAATTCCATGGAACTAAGGAATACACTAATTTGTGTCCTCCCATTGATTAGCCTACGTAGCAATTCTTAATAAGTTATACCCTTTTTGTAAGATTCCTTGGTTTATTTTACCCGATTAACTCTTATTTCTTTACTCAATTCATTTTCTATTCATATGCAGGGATTTAGTTCTCACTAGTGACTAGATATTCCAGATTATTCTAAGATATTTCTCAAATAAATGAAGTTTTCCTAGTAGTTCAAATAGATCTTTGTGTTGTACTATAATCAACTTTTTTGCGTCATATCTTTTCTCGGTGAATTAGCAAATCTAAATCTACTTTCAGATAAGAAATATTTTAGAATTTTACCAGTTTATAGTAAAATCTGATTTTATAATGGATATTGGAATGGGTATAATTTTACATTAAATTGTGAAAGTATAGGGGACAGTCAACAGTTAATATCTACGTGGAGGTCTGTTTAAATTAACTGTGATTCCCCTAATAAATTTTAGTAAAAATTTTTACCATTTCAAAATGAATTCTACAGATACATAGAAAAATAGGACAAAGATAATTTTATATGTATGGTTTCAACAAAACAATTGAGATACAAGAAGGGATATTAGGTCAATTTAAAAGTCGGTGGATAAAGAAAGGTTTTATGTGAAATGAATGTTCTTTTCATGTTTGAGTTCAAATAAGTTAGGATGTTTAGTGCGTGGAAAGAGAAGGAATTTACGTTTGCACACACATATACACACATAATGAGAAATAGTTATAGTGTGATAAAATTCCTTCTTTGAACTTTGACCTGCCTTTGGTCGGTGGAAACGGTATAGACAACTGAAGGCAGTTATCGGTAGATGAAAAGAAAGTTTTGTTAAAAGCGAGTGCGTCTACCGAAATTTCTATTGACGACCTTTAAGTTGCTCAAGGCTTAGGAATTTCAACACCGCAATAGAAAGATTTGATTGATATTGTCGCGACCGCCCTTGGCCGCTCCCTAAAGTGGAAGAGAACAGGGCATTTCAACCTTGACCTTTCGATCGAGTTCCCTATACGCTAGAAATTTCGTTTTAGAGATGAACTAATTACCTTTCAGTTCATTGGTATTACGAACCTAGTCGTAATACACCTCTAAGCATTTTTAGACCTTAGTTTTTGCGTAGCAAATCTCATCTCATTTTTAGAGATATTTTTTTAACATTTTAGCGAGACCATGTCTGTTGTTGACTTCTTGCAAAAATTCAAGGTCGGCACTGAACGGTCGGTACGCAGGTTCCTGGTCTTTGTGGCCAGGACGCCGACCCGGGCTGCGTATTAAGTTACGCTCCCATTTTTTTTGTCTGCCAGCTGGACGCGAGTTGGATCTACCTTTCTTCCTCTCTTTATTTCTGGCTCCTTGCCCATGTTTGACTCTCGGCATTCCGTCCCTACTGGCTGCCTGCACGTCGTCCGTAACCTTTCCAGTACACTATGATTATTACGGGAGGTTTCGATATCGGACTCGACCATCAGACACGCAACTCCAGCACCGGATATTCGATATGCCCAACAACATCGCAACGCCAGCTCCCCGTTCCTTCCCGACACGTCCACTCCGAAACCAGACCAGCCGACCAGTAGCGACCAGCAGCGACGACCAGTAGCGATCACCTGCGACGACCAACCAACCAACCTTCCCCGTATACTATCGGTTGTAATTATTACGGGAGGTTTCGACACCGACCTTGACCAGCAATGCCTGCACTGCAACGTCCAACCGTCGACACGACCAAAACATCTGGACTTCGACTTCAACCGTCGACATGACCGGAATGTCTGCACCTCAACGTCCAACCCTCGACACGACCGGAACGAACGCACCTTAGCATCCCGTCGTCGATCTCAACGTCCAACCATCGACATGACCAATCCAACCCTCTACACGACCATTCCGACCACCATTACCACTATTCCCAGACCAATATACCCCACTGGTTTCTTCTTTATATAATAAACTTAGCATTAATAATACATATCCTCGTTCTGTTGTCCATTCTGTTTCACCTCGTCAGATTTCACGTCTTTAATAAGAAAAACGTTAGCGGGTCTCTTGTGACCTCATCACCTACGATCGTGGTTTCATATCGCGCCTCCTTCAGGGGTCGGCTACAATATATTATTTTCTTGTTATATGGCATGTTCTTTACTATGCCCGCAAAGAGAAAAAGGATACTTTTTTTTTCTCTTTTCAATGAAACTGATTTTGTAATATCAAAAATTAAAGGCACGACTGTTGTTTCTTGTGTGGCCCACAAAAGCAAAATTTGTAAACTTTTTAAACCGCAATTATGTCGCAGCCATTAGTTTGCAACCCAATTGATTTATTTTTTTATTAAAATGGATCCATTATGCGGGAAGGAAATAATTTTGTTAATGCAATTCTGAAAAGCTTTATTTCATTTAGCTTAAATCTGATAAATGGTTAATTAGTTTTGTCAGATAAACAAATTACATACCTAAAGATAATATATTTTGCAATTATTTAAATGCATAAATGATAGCAAATTAATCGGCTAAGCTTTCATTCTATCGACGGGATAGGCGAACGATCTCCCAGCTGTTTTTTCTCGATATTTGTTACTGTACTTTTTAGATCCATTCTCGCGGACATTTGTGTGTGACATGTGCACACTGATACAACACGTATAATAGAAGTACAAATATATGAAGAACAAGTAAGGACAAACAGTAACATAAAATATAATTATAAAAAAGAAAAACAATCATATGTTAATTAGAATGATGAAAATAAATTTAACGTTACGAAACAAATTTAAGATCATCGCAATTACTGACTTCAGTTTTGAAGTCAGTAATTTGTTGTAAGCTTTATTCTTTCTAAAAAGTACCCAAACCATAACTCTTTCACAGCTACATTGTTGTAGCACTGCTACCCTGCTGTTTGTGGGTGCTGGGTATAGGAAATTGTCATTTATTGGAAATAACTATAATGATGCTGATGGGCGCTGCCATTTTGGTTTCGTTCGGATGCTCTTCAGTTCAGATTAAGGTAAACAACACTTCCACACACAGTATAATGGAAATACTACACAAAAAAGGTCGCTAATATGTTTGCGTTGGTTTGGAAATAGTACTAAGTGTTAATTAATAATACCAACGCTATAGAGCGACTTTTCACGCTATTTTGAAAATGTATATATACGTCGACTCCGGGCAATGTTAGTTTAGTAAAGACACATAAATATATTCACGGCAGCGGAATTTTTAATAAAATTTTTGTAATTATTTTTAATTAACAATATGGTTCTAATAAGCTGTGAATCAGTTGTATTTAGATAAAAAATAATTGCACATTGATTTTTTTAAATAGATATTATTTAGGTGTTTAACCAAGTTTAGTTGATTTAATCAAAGCAGAATTTTGCATTATAGCAACCCACCGTAAATGTGCCAGACGAAGAATGTGTTACGTTTTGCCAAATCGCGGTGATTCATAACTGTTCGAGACATGGGTATTTAATTTAATGTGGTATTTCACATTCTCTTATTTCTGGTCTCTGTTTTACTCGCTTTTGCAGTCCATTCGCATCCACGTGTTGAATTATTTGGAATGAGCGAAGAAACATTTTGACATATCAAATGTACAATTACATATACAATTTTATATAGTCTGTACTTGATATATCACATTTCTGACTGGAAAGCTCTACACACCACAATTTAATATTGTTAATATTTTCAATGTTTAGGATATAATAAATGACCTTGGGTTAACATTTATTCTCCTGACTATTTCAGACCAGCTGACAAATGTTTAGCAATATCATCTTTTTTTTCCCTCTTTAAAACGAAGATTTCTCAGTCTTCGCATCAAAGAGTGGAAGAACGAAGTGTCGGAGGGGAAATCGGTGGTAGTTTTAGTGATGAGAAAAGCGTACGAACATAGCCGGAAAAAGTGGCTGGGAATAAATTCACGCAGTAGAGAGATTAAAGTAAAATTGTAAAAGAAAAAAAAACTACAGCGGCAGTATTTTCCGAAGTCGGCAGGTTAGAAGTGAGGTAAACTAGCAGTTGTTAGCTGTGTGTGACTCATCAGCACCCCTACCCATTCCCGCCTACTCTTATAAACTGGTTTCTAGACCGCTAATCGCTTGTTTATGTAATTGACATATCAACTAAATTTACTTCCACACATTACTTGTCCTTGACATAGACGCACTCAGGCTATGGATGTACATCTTCGTGATGAAAAGATACTTTTACAAATATATACTGGAAGAAACGTACAACAAGCGCACGGGAGTGTTGCCTTCAAAAACTATATTTAAACTATCTCTACGTTTCACACGCAGCATACACATTGTCATCAAGTAGTGTAATAGAGAAGAATTATTTGTTGGTATTTTAGGGAACACGGAATAAAAGCGTACACTTGTAGGGACATTATTATTATAAATAAATTAAAATAAAATATAAAATAATAATAATGATGAATATTATAAATAAAATAAAATGAAATAAGTAACAAAAACTTTAAAATGAATTAAATAAAAAAAATAAGGATAATAAAATGTTCTATTTTTTGTAACAAAACAGTTTCTGTCGGAAATACAGATATCTCGCCAAAAGATGTTGAATTCGATCTCTTCGCTACCAACATTGATTGTAATAATATGGAGTAACTGCTCCCTTTTATAACATGCAACCATAAAACATTATAACCAAAAATACACACACCGGTACACATAAAAATAAGTACATTGTATGATATTTATGTGCAATTTACAAGGCTTTCGCTGTTATTTCTGTCTACGTTTTATTCCTGCATGTTTTTATTTCCCGAGGTTATTTCTTCTGCTATGATGTGAGTGACCCCAAATTATTTTGGTAACCTCGACGACCATAAGAAAAAACTATTCACCACATCATTTGGTGACCACCGATGTGCATAAAAAACATCATATTAACCAACGCACTTACAACCAATGTAATAATTAGCTTAGTCCTCAGTTCAGACGCTATGACCGCTATTAATTTAGAAAAACAACATAGGTGTTTAGAAAATTAAGCCTGTGAACAGTATTGAATTTGACGTAAATTGAAAGACTGAATTTATTCGTATATTTTTTACGCTATGAAACTTTCCGAATGTAAGCGATCATGGCACTTTCATATCTTTTCTTTATGATCTTTGAACTGCCATGACTTCTTGGGAAAGATAATGGGTTTCCTGGTCCCTTCTCCTTGGTTTTAATTCTCCTAGACTCTGACATCTAAGACTAGAATGCTCAGTTTCCTCTGCTATTTAACCTATAGTTGGCAGAGGAAGAAGAGATGGATTCATGCCTTCCTCAATTTTATACGCAACAAACCAGGCTGGAATTTGAACATGGCTCGCTGATTCCACTTCACGCGTCATTAACACTTAACGCGACATACATATACTTCGCATGATTCTGTGTGTCTAGTTTACTTCACTTCCAGTACGTGGACAATCCCAGCTTACAAAATGACGTTGTTACAATGTTTCTTCAACGTTACATAGACATCCCCAAAAAGTATTTTACAGTTTCCACAATGTTGCATAGTAAGGTTACATTAACAGAAAATAAAGGATAATTTCAGGCAGATATTAGGACGTGCGTTAATCCCTAATTAGTGATTCTCAATTACAAAAAAATAATGAAAGTTTATACTTTTTCATCCATATTGTTAAGTGAAGAAAATGTGTGGAATTTTTCAGCTACAGCACTTCGCAACGTTACTGTTGCAGTTAGCTCCTCCTCAGTCCCTTAATCCTTCAACCGGGGTCTCTCTCTCCCCTGGCTATAAATACTGGCTGACCCTTCGTCTCTCTCTGTTTTCCGACTCAGGACTTGGGCCGCCACCTCGCGCGGAGGCGAGGTAAAATCTTTCTTTTTCCACTTCCACTTCCCACCAATATGTGACCTCTCACAGATACAGCGTTTCCTAAATTCTGGGAACGCACTAAGAACAATACACGTACGTACGAACACTCACAACACACACATAATTTCTCCATACAAACACTATGTAACTGTTCATGTCTTTGTGTAACTTGTTATTAATATATATTTGTTTACCCATGTATATCGGTCTTGTTTGTTTTCTTTGTCTTCTTTGGACTTAATTAAAGTCCAACATTCCCATGTAGCTGGACCGGCTAGCAGGAAAAGTTAACCTTCTGATATCTCTTCACATCTTCAACCCACGGTCCGCTACATTACCATAACGTTGTGAATGTGTGGTCAGTTTTGGTCCAGAAAATAGTTTGCAACGTAAAGTCACCACAATGTGGCATATCCACCAAACAAAATGCAACGTCACTGTAAACTGGCATCATTTTTTAATTTTGTTTTTAACGAGCATTTTTTCTGTTTTAATATTTTGCTTAATTTCTGGAGGTCATATTCCGCTATTTCAATACACCTTGAAATTTCTGTGCTACATTTTCTACTGTCTCTTACGACACAACCAAGATAGTTAAACTACTTGTGTATCTATTTGATTCTGATGTCTCCAGTTCGTAGCTCACAAACATAACTGACAAATATACATTCGGTCTTCTTACAATAGTCATGTTCATCTTACCATTGCTACTTTGTTCTTACAGTTTTCTTTCGAAGTCTCTCATCAACACAGTGATATCTGTAGATCTCGTTAAGCTTTTATCCAGCGATAATAAATCCTGGTAGGTCTTCTAGTTCTCTTAGTATTGCCTCCCTGTATAGGTTGGTATAAAAGATATTTGACAAATATTGAAAGTTTTTTACATTAGAAAAGCTTTTCTTTTGAAAAGAACTTGTGGGGATTACCCCCTCCATCTTGTCTGTTAAGACGCCCACTAGGACTATAAAGGAGGTAGTAAAGAGATTCTCTCTCTCTCTCTCTCTGATAGCAGTGAGAGCTTCACGTCTAGTCCTCGCTGAGTAAATTTTCTTCGGGCGGCTGGCTACTAACATTTTACTCAGTCACTTGTATGTGTGCGTGTGTGTGTATGTATGCGCGCGCACACACACAGACCCACTCTAAGAACATAAATGTTTTTCAAAGTTTTATACACCTAAATGTAAGTTTGTTTTTTGTGAGCTATGTTATTCCTTATATAAAAATATATAAAAAGTCTTCCGTGTTGAATTCATTTCTAATGAAAATGTCCCCTTTGTTTTTTCGGTAGCCATCCCGTGTCACTAGCCTTAATTTTTTCCGCTACGAGCTACATTAACATCAGTTGAGCTTTATATCCTGTTACTGTGGACATTATTGCGATTAAATAGATTTAAAATTGTCCATCTGTTATAAGCCATGCAACTACTTAATAAAAAACCCGTTCGTGCTTATCTTTTATACCAAACAGTGATTCCCAAAGGTGAATTCAAAGAAAACAAACCAAGAAGAATCTGTAATAAAACTGCTAAGATTGTGACTACAACGTTTATTAACTGTATTTTCCAGAGTTGTTGAAGCTCGGGCTACAAAGACGTACCCAACTTTTGAGTTGCAAAATTTTAAAATAAAATTAAATGTAAATGTCCTGTTTATAACATGTCACTCACGCTTTTTAAAATTATATCAAGTTGTTTCCAGTTAATTGTTTGTACTTTGTAATTATTTGTATTTTCTCGAAAGTATGAAGAAACCAGTGAGGAATGACCTCACTACTCAGTCATTTAGCGAGGCAAGCTTGCTGACCATTACACCACTTTGAAGTATCCAAGTTTATGCGGATATGTGGAAAAGATAACCGTTAACCCTAAACTTGAACATGCTAAGATGTGATCGAGAAAACATCCTCATGGGATTCTACTCCACAAAGCAACAGTTCGTGGGTAGAAGCTATCCGAATGGAACTTGCATATTGTTAAAAAATTATGAAGATAAGGTAGTTCGCCTCAATGGCGGGGTCTTAACTGGGAGGGTTGGAGTTGGAGGAACGAAGGAATGTAGCTCGTTTGAATAATTTTCATGAGAGAATGTCGAGATATTTATCTGCAGTAATTCTACCATTAAGAGTGATTATAAGACCAGAAGAATAGCAGGAAATTGCTGTTCAAATCATTACTGAGCCGCCCTCCATGTTTGACTGTCGGGACTATGCAATCAGGATCATAGGATTCATGCGGCGGTGTTCTCCAGACATAAACACGCCTGATTGTAGGAAATAACGTGAAAAAAGACTCATCAGGCCAAATAACGTTTTTCCATTCCTCGAGTGCCCAATTTTTGTGATCATCACACTATTATCATTTCTCTGATCATTTAGAGGTGCCCTCATATATCGTTGTAATCTGCATAGATATTTACAAGAGATCGGAGTACGCTCTCAGGTAGATCATTGATATAAAGTAGGAAGGGGATTCTACGGAGAAGTAAACTTTGGGGGACACTTGCATTAATCTCATGGGCCTCGAAAGACTGGCCATTAATAACTATCTACCTGACCCTACCTGCTGAGAAGGACTTGATAATTGAGAAAATTCTTCCGGTGATTGGAGAGCTTGTGTAACGAATATAAAGATGTATACACTTTGTAAAATAAACCTGTGGTATCTCCTCGGTTCCTCTTTAGGACGCATGAGAAGTACATCATCCTCCGTGGGAAACTAACCTAATTACCAACTGACTATTTTCGCTAATGTGTTGTCACGTAACTCCCAAGGGCCTCTGAAGACATCTGCAAGTTATTTCTGTCAAAAGGGAGATATAGACAGGCTATTTCAATTTTGACGCATGGTATAATTAATCTGTATGAACCGATCTCATTCAGCTTTTTATTGCTTTTATTTTTGTTTGCATCGCTACTGCTTTTAATTATCCCACGCTGTATCAACGGAGGAAAGTAGATATGTTTTATAATCTTGAGCGTAAATTCACTGCAGTGAGGATTTTGAAATTAGTGATATTAAATATATTTCGATCTAATAAACTGATTTCTCTTTTAATCATAACCACATTCTTTAAGTTAAAATTATCGTCACAATAAACGACTAATGCATTGAGTGTATTGTTTTGTAAAAGATCTTTCTTATCTTCATAATATTTTATTTAAATTCCTATGTATTTCCTGGAGTATTTTACAATCTATTTTGTAAAACCCTGTTCAAGGTTATGATTTTGTTTTTGTACTAATTAAATCCATTATTGTTTTAAAAGTAGTCGTAACAAATTTGTATTAATTTTAGATAAATTATTTTCACTTGTTGTTATTGAGTCGATAGGTTGTATATGATATCTTGTTTTAATAAAGGTTATTTGAATTTTCTCATTTTGTGGATTTTGTAAGCTTTCCTCCTTGCATTATATAATAAATAATTAGGATATCGGGGGTTTAGAATATTTACAATGTATTTTTATTGAGGTATATAAATTGTAACTGCTCTTGACTAGAAATCTATAATTATCCTGAATTTTAATTTACTGTTGCCGTGGGAATCGAAATTTATTAAATTATTTTTGTTGGGGGATTTTCGGTAGACGTTTAGTTTTATATCATTATCAGTGTGGTTTAAACTGATATAAAGGAAAGGTAATGTGTATATGTGTTTTATGCATATATTTTATTTGAAGCAAAAAGTAAGAAGTAGAAATCGATAGTTGAAGGTAATGTGTCTAAGTTTACAGATTAAAACTGATTCTACTATTTTTTTACACAAGTAATAAAATATTTGCGTAAATGAAACCTATGTTCACAATTGTGTGTATGTTTGTGTGCACATATGTATGTAGTTTACCAAAGACTGATGAAAATTTCTAGGTCTGGTCCTATCCATTTCCAAAACGCTGACTAAATGACTTATCAGAATTTATTTTTTAATTTACTTCTTGGTTGAGGCGAGAACTTTTCAGCACTTAACTCATATTACATTTGACCACAAATCGTCACAGTTTTACTCTACGTTGTTTCGTAAAACTATGGATTTTTATTTTTTACGACCGCAAGTCCGTCTTTAACTTGGGAAAAAGATATCTTGTTAACAACTCCAAAACTAAACTTTTCTCTATTAATCATCTGAGAGACCTCGCTCTGTATTCCATTAGCATGGCTGATGCTAACCTCCAGGAAAGTGATTCGTTTCGCCTTCTCAGGTTAACGTTCTCACCCAACATGAAGTGGAAAGACTATATTGAATCTATTGCAAGGTCAGCTGCTAAGAAAGTTGGTCACTGTGTTGTGCGAGACAGTTCTTCTAAACAGAATCTATTTTGCATATCTATAAGTAAACCATTCGTCCATGCTTAGAATACCGCTGCTAGTTACCTTGAGAATACCTCTGCTATTTACCTTGAGCTCCTTGATAAAATCCAAAGAAGAATCAGCAATATTATTGGTCCCGGCTTGCCTTCAGTCACTTTCACACCGCCGTATGGTTGATTTTCTATGTCTTCTATAAATACTTTCATGGTAATTGTTCGAATGAGCTTTTTGCTATGGTACTTTGGTAGTCTCGTTTTCGACGTTATCTGACGTACTTTCAGACCAGATTAGTTTTTTGTCGTTGGGCGAAGTTTTATTTTAAATTGTTTTATTTCTTTGATTTATTTATTTTCAATCTATTGTAAATTAGCAAGTTTATTTCTTTTATTCGTTTTTTTAAATCAAACAGTTTTTTCTTCATATTCTTTTATTTTGTATTGTTAATCTTTTTTCTCTTGTTTATTGTTGATTTATTTTCTAACTTCTCCTTGTAGCAGAAATTCCTTTTTTGATTTAAGTTTATTTTTGTTGGTGTTTTCTTTACCTTCCCTCCACTCACAATACACTTTAAAATTTATTTTCATGAAAATTTTCCCACCTAATGTTTTATTGGTGTCGAAGATTTGGTCGGAGGTAAAAAAAAAAGAGGACCTTTTGGGGTGTGTTGCTAAGGCAGACCCACCGGATAAGAGAAAAACAAGATGGAGCTCGCAGGTGGAGCCATCCCAACATCTGAAGAAGTAAATAGTAAGTAATTAATAAATAATGAAGACAAAAGAATTAAAGACAAAGAAGAAAGAAAGAATGTATCGAATACAAGTGAGACACCAAGGAATGTGACAACCAAGGAATTGCTATCATGCTGGAAGTCCCCTCGCCCAAGTTGTATTATAAACATCGCGGAATTTATTGAAGGGGCTAAAAGTTACAAAAATCTTGTAAAAGAAGATTGGCTTTTAGAAGACGTCCAGGAATTAAAGATATTTTAAAAGAGAATGCGTCGGTCTTCATGGTGGACAAGCGTACGCACAAAAAAATGTCGCTCGGCAAAAAACACAGTGATAAAATCGCTAGAGAACTAAAATCGCTAAAGATCTGGTTGTTTTACGTCGGACGTACTGCAGCACACAGCCGAAGATTGCCTCGCGGTGACGAGGCGAGAGTTGATAACAAAAGACCTCATCCTATGGACTGAGAATGAGGATCGGTGAAGACAGTATTCGAGGTCCGTCCTAAGGTGTCGAGAGAGCACCAGGCTGCATTCTTCAGACAGTATGGCCAAACTTTAGGTGCGACTTCCGACAACCTGAACAGGGAATGCTGCTTTGACATTATGCTCGATCGTGTGGTCTCCGTCTCCGTCCCCAATTGTTTGGACTTTTGCGGTCGGAAAATGCTGGTCAAATTTACCGACAGAAAACCTACTTGTTGGAGGTGTGGAGAGAATGGTCACCTTTTCTCCTCCTGTTCAGAGAAGAAGGCCTCTGGATTTCTGGTCGCAGGCGACCAAAATCCCCCTCTGGTCGATATTGTTAGTTCCGCGTCACCTGTAATGGGCCTACCAACGACACGGACCGGTGCGGAAAATCCCTCGGTTGGGTTACGTCCCCCATTCCGACGCCTTCCACAAGTGCGGACAAGGAGAAGGGAGATGGGGAATGGCGTGTCGTTCGTAGAAGAAGAGGGAAGAGTCGAACAGCGGGTCCTCAGTCCCATGATGACCCCCAAGGACAATAACCCCTACAACCCCATTCCCTCTACCAGCTCTAAGGACGACGCACCGGATTCATAAAGTAAAACTGCACCAGAAGTCCAGAAGTTGAACGAACCCAGCTTGAAAAAATTGGCTCCTTTTATTTCAGCCCCCATTTTCTTTAGTTTAATCCTCTCCCCTCATTGTCAGTGATGTCAGTTCTCTGGTGGATGCGGGGCGCCTTTCGTTTCGAGTGTGATGTTCATATTTGTTGTGTTTGAATGAGTGTATGTTTGAGTGAGAGCTTGGGTTGAATCACTGTTTTATATTATTAAAGTCCCGCATTGATTTCGTTCAGTTAATTGATGCTTTTAAGGATTTGCGGGGTTTATTATTAACATCATGATTACTCATTCCTCTTCCGGCTCATTATTAATGTTTTTGATCCTAATTCTTCCACACTACTTGGGCTTTATTGACTTGCATAGGGTGATTCCGATTAAAAAATGTCTCTGTAGTCTTTTATCAACGTAATGAAATAACAATGTTCCATACTGATATTTCATAAAGATACAAATGGCAACCTGCGAAGAATAAAGTTAATGTTATAGTAAGATATTTTTATTTTAGATTTATATGTAAACATTTGAGATAATAATTGAGAAAATACCTTTATTCTAATAATAAACTTGGTCGAATCTTTCATTACTACGTTATCGACTCTGTAGGTAGAATTGGCGAGACGAGTTCAAATCCTGGCTTAATCTGGTGTATTCACCCTCGCATTCACTTGGGAAAAGCATGGATTCATCTCTTCTTTCAGCTATGTGTTAAACAGTACTGTAGACCGTGTTCTCTAGCCTTGGGTAGTACAGAAGAGAGACATATTTGCAATCAAAATCGTTCTAATTCTAATAATCTCTCCCAAGAAGATATGGCAATTCACAGATGATAAACAAAAGCAATTTGTAGAGAGTTATGTTAACTTAAGCCTTGAAGGGATATAGCATTTAACAAATTCAAGTAAATATTTTAAATAATTAAAAGAAAATAAATACGGACACGTTGTCCAGTATTATTGAAATTGCAGTTATAGTTTCAGAATTAAAACCAAATTTAGTCTCTTATTTGCTACTCTTTGTAAAAACCAAAAGGTAATCAATTTTGAAAAGGCAACAAAAACATTTTTGAAGTCTAGAAAACATTAATGGATTTATTATTTATTTTATCCATAGCAAATAATATGGAAAGTCCTGAATTATAAAAGAAAATACAATTCGTTTGACACTGTGATACAAATCGCATAAACCTCAATAATTCGAATGTGCTTTGAAAATTCTTCGTCAAATCTTAAGCGATTAATTTAAACGTCAAAATAAAGCTCGAGTTAAATTTTGAGGTAGTGTCAACATGTTTTATTAAAGTTATTGGATTTATTATAAAAACTGCAGTCTGAAGTCATTATGCAAGATCAGAAAATTTGATTTCAATAACAAGATAATAAAATCACCAACAATTGATCAACACCTTATAACACCAATATAACAAATAACAAACATATAAGTCTTTGAAGTATTTATATCTTAATATCATGATCTTTCTTCTCAATAACAGCCAGCGATCTATTATCTATTGATTTTGTTAAATTTTTAATTCAGTAGATTCAATTTCCGACATGGTGGATTTAATTGCTTCGCAATCACCATGGCCATTCCCGTTGATATATTTATCCCTCGATATATATGGTGATGTTCGACCCCAGGATTCCTAAAACGCTAACTTTCTAAACACTCGGCTACGCGCCTACTTCTTGAAAATTGCGTTCCAGTTAAAAATAAAAGCGTCTCAACAAAAATAGTTTTCTTTAACTACCAACAACATGAATATATTTGACTTTTAATAGAAATATATTTGAGTCACGAGCAATAAACTAAAAGCTACAAAATGATTTAACCGCAGTTCAATAAAAACAAAATCAGTCAGTTGCCAAAATCAGCAACTCCAAGTCCAAATGAAACCTACAAAAAGTACTCAAATCGCTAACAAAACGGAAGTATTTTGATTGCATCAGTGCAGTTCAGTTATACTTTTAAGATATGAAAATGTATTCAAATTGATTACTAATCTAATTTAAAACATTTTTGGAAAATCCTGTAAACCCTTGTTCTTATGAACACGTTTTTTTTTTTCCAAATCACTCGGTTAAAGTATTAAACTGAACAGAAAATAATTTATACTTTTCACTTTAGTGTATAGGAATTGGACATTAGGGATTTTCTTATGTAAACGTCATCATGCGTTGTTCGTGTATATCTGCACACCATTGCCTTCAGGAAAAATGATTAGCTGTTCTTTAAATATGTACTGCGCATGCGTTCACACATACACACACATACTCATACACACACAGAGGGAGAGAAAAGATGGTGAATATTTACAATGTTATGTCAGTGCAACAGAAAAGTATTTTGTCATGATTGTCAATATTAAAATGTCAAAAAAACTTTTCCGTATAAGATATCGCATAAACTCAACAGTGAAAAGTGTTTGTATACTAATGTTCTAAAACAGTTACACAATCAATTAGAGGTGACTGATAATGACTAATGACAATAATTTACGATGTGCAGCACGATGGAAAGTAAATATGAAAGCAAAGAGTAGTGGTTTTATGATGGAATAGCTTTTAAAGATGAAAATTAATTTAGCACGTCATCTTGGTTAGTCGAAAGTGATAAATGTTTGGTTTTGTATTGTTTGCGGGTTTTAATTTGACTATTTTACTCCCGTTCTCTCTAATGTATGATTTCAGGAATTAGTAGTGGCCTAGGGTTCTCAGTACTCAGGAGCTACGATTTTTTAACGTCTCCATATTTGACATATTTTGTGGCTCATTACTCATTTAATAAAAAGTAATCTAAAAAACACCCAGGGTATACCTCTACCAAAGCCACCTTTACTAAAAACTACTGGCATCGGAGGTTACTATAGAAATTCTCCTAGACTAGGTAGTAAAAGCAAGCCGGAAAATGATTAACTATCAATTAAACAGAACGTATGGTTATCAATAACAACAGCCCAAGACGCAAGTTACGGAATTTCCATGTCAAAATCAAGTCAGCGCAGAAATTTAAATATTCAGGAAGTGTCTTAAAAGGGGACTGAAATTTTGACACCGAAATCCGATGGCGTATGGAAATAGCGAAAGATGCCTTCCAAAAGATATACAAAGTATTAACAGGAAAATTTCCTTAGAAACAAAGAAGAGTAGTGTAATATAAATCATCTTATGTAGTAGTGAATGCTGGACAATTTCCTCACAGAAGAGGAGACTTGAGGCAACAAACGTGGTCTACAGAAGAATGATGAGAATACCATGAAAGTAGCATTATTTTTTTTATTTTTTAACAATTTTCCAAATCTCCAAATACCAATATGAATAAACTTACTATTATTCTAATTTTAACACATGCTGTTTTATTATTTTTCTCATTTTACTACTTTTTCGACTGTTTAAATCCCGATGATTGGACTGTTATAATTTCTCATTTAACTTATTTTCAGCGGTCCAAGTGTCAAAATGAGTGGGTTTTCCTCTGTTTTTCTTTTTAACTGACTGTTCAAATATTAAAATGAGTGAATTTCTTTTTCTCATTTTATCACATTTTCAACCGTTCAGATGTCACAAGAAGTTTATTTTATTAATTTTCCCATTGTTGCACATTTTTGACGGTGTAAATATCAAATTTTATTTTAACATTTTGGCTACGAAAATTTAAATATGAATGTATTTTTATAATTTTTATCAATCTCACAAATTTTTCCGATATAAATATCAGTAGAAATTAATTTTTCTCATTTTGATACATTTTAAACCTCTTTCATTATGATTGTATTTACATTATATGTCTATTTTAACACGTTTCAAATTTAAATATAAGGTGACTTATTTTTTGTCATTTTATTACATTGTAGACTGTTGAAAATTCCATGTGTGTATTTGTATTATTTTTCACATACTGAACTTCTTTTTTTTGACTCTCATATGCCATCATGAACGTATTTTTTTAAATTCTAATTTTGAACGGTTCAATTTTGAGTATGTATTTTTCTCACTTTAATACATTTAAGGCTGTCCGCTAGTCAATATGAGTGGATTTTTTATATATATATATTTCTCATTTGACGGTTCAAATTTCAATGTGTAAATGTATGAATTTTTTACATTTTAATGCCTTTAGAACTCTTTAAGTGTGAATATTAGTGGATTTTTACTATCTTATTTTAACCTTTCTGTATCTCCATGTGTCCCTATGAGAGGATTTACATTTTTGTTCCAACTTTAAAATATTTTCGTTGTTTCAAATATCTATATAAATGCATTATTATTTTGCACGTAACATTTGGACATTTGATTTCAATATGAGTGCATTCTTAAAATTGTTCTAATTCTACCACATTTTGACAGTCCAATGTTAATAGCACTGAACTTTTCTATTTCTTATTTTATCAAATTGTGAACAGTTGAAAATTGAATGTGAGAATTTGTATTTTTTTCACATATTAATTCTTTTTGGGACTTGAAAATGTTAGCATGAACAGATATTAATGATTTACTCTTATTTTAACTCATTTTAGATGCATCAATTTTCATGTGTACGAATTTATATTCTCATTTTAACGTACTTTGGACATTTCAATTTTTATGAGTGAACTTTTGTTTTCATTTTAAAGACATTTTCGGCGCTCTATATATCAGTGTGTAGATTTTATTTTTTCATATTCAAACATTTTCGGTTGTTTAATGTTAATGTTAATTCTTCATTATTTCTTATTTTAGCATATTTCTGACTAGTAATGATGTGACACTGAGGCCATGAAGTGGTTAAGCAACAGCAAAACGTTAAGCCTAAAATGGGAATGTAAGCTGGAGGATAGAGAGTGGAGATCTCTCCAAAAGTTTATTTTATCTATTGAGAGTCTGGTATGTGGACGAAAACAGATTTGGAGAAATAGTTTTTTCTCTTCCTTGAGGAATTAAGAAAATATATATCATTAACAAAGAGAAACAGACAGGGTCTCTATTTTCGTTGACGAAAACGAATTGAGAGAATTAAACAAAGAACGAGGGTCGAAGTTATGAAGACAGATTCTGTCATTGACAAGCAGGTGATCTGGTTTATATTTTCGCTAGACAGATCAGCCCAGGAATGGAGAAATAATTTTATCTCTTCCTTGAGAATTTAAGCAAACAAATATCGTTGGCAGAAGAGATAGAGAGGTCTGGATTATATTGTCGGTGACGAAAAGGAATAAGGAACTTGGGGAAATGTAAACAAGGAACGAACTCTTTTTGATGGTCTAAGTTATGAAAACATCCTGTCGTTGACGAGCAGGTGATCTGGTTTATTTTTTCGCTAGACATAAATAAGTTAAAAAATGGAGAAATAATTTTATGTCTTCCTTGATGAATCAAGAGAATTAAAATTAATGACTAAAATAAAACTACGCCATTTCGCCCATATGCTTTAAAAATTAGATTTGCCACAAAGACAATTATATCTGCCGTGGGAGGTATGCCAAGGAGGAAGAGGGAGAATTTGGCAATGTCTGTGTGAAGTGATGGTGCGAGATATAAAGAAAGCAGATTGTTGGGGGAGGAGCAGTCCCTATGACTCCTCCCAAGAAGGTGGATAATTCTCCAAATTTGGAAAGTTGATTAAGAAACCAGAAATAGGGAACAAAGAACCCTTATTGGGATTAACGTTGAAATTGAGGAATCAGCGAATCCCCAGAACCTTTCGGCCCCACGCCAGTTTTGGGACGAAATGCATATAAGCAGATAGCTTTGAGAGCTGAAAGACATGGGCTGCGAATCCCGCATCGAGTGGCTCTGGTATCCATGTCTGCTAACACCAGATTTCATGATTCTGAAGAACTTTGAATCCCAAATATTAGACGAGAGACAGTGTCACTATAAAGATTGATGTGAGAAGGGTTAATATTTATTGTAGCAAGAATGATATAAACCATTTGAAGATTAACCCAATGAATCTTTCGTTTTTATTTTTTCGTTGTGAAGATATTTCGTCCCTTAACGTAGCACCCGCTACGGCTCGAATCATCGCTGCGATTATTACGACATTCGATTTTCCACTGTTCTAAGATAAATAACACAACGCAGGCAGAGTTGGTGTGGATCGAAGCGGTCAGCGACCAATAACCAGCTTGGATCTGCGTCAGCATTAACCAGCGCAGAGTTAGTCCTGTGGTTAAAACATCGTCCTAAGACCCTGAGGAACGGACCACTAAATGTGGCCATAACACCGGGTTTAGGCGCCGGTAAAAAGGGATAATATAAAATGAGTGGTTTTTATTATTTTTCTAAGGGTACCATATTTAGGATATCTCAAATTTTAGTAGCAAAAAATTATTTCTTATTTTTCTCATATTTTCGACGATTCAAATAAGAGGATTTTGTTATTTTTCATTTTAAAATATTAATGACCGTTTAAATGTTTAAATGACTGGCGTATTATTATTATTATTATTATTAGTCTCATTTTAACATATCTTGGAATTTCATTTTTAAATTTACTGGATTTTTATTTTATATTATTCATGGATGATCCAAATGTAAAAAAAATGTGATTTTTCTTAATAATTTTTTGTTTCATTTATATATTTCTTCGATACTTCAAATGTAACAATTATGAAATTTTTATTTTTCTCATTTGAAGACATATAGGACTGTAAAAATGAGTTTTTCATTACTTTTTTCTTCAATTTTTGATGGTCTGTGTGACAATAAGAGTTTTTTTTATTTATTTTCTTTTTTTAGGTTGTCCAAATGTAAAAATAAGTGGATTTATATTAATTTTCTCATTTTAATGTATCTCCCAGGGTTTAGATATCACAGGGAGTGGATTTTTGTTTTTACATTATTTTTACTCATTTTGGATAGTTCAAACTTCGAAATGCGTAGATCTTTAGATATTTTGTCAATTTATTTGAATTTATTATTTTTCACATCTTGACACATTTTGTTGTTTCAAATGACATATACAAATTTTCTTTCTCAATTTAGCATATTTTGAACCTTTCTTTAAAAAATTAGTGAACGTTTGTCATTTTTCCATTTCAACTTAATGTCAGTATAAGTGGATTTTATTTTTCTCATTTTAACATGTTGGATGCTTCAAATGAGTGACGTTTTATAATTTTTATAATTTTAATTCTTTTTTAATTTTAACACTAAAAAGTGTTAAAATTAAAAATCACAATATCTAAATATTCTAAATATAAAAATCAAAGGATTTTTCTCATATTAACACATTTTGGAATGTTCAAATTTCGATATGTGTTTTTTTTTTTAGTTTTCTCATTTTAAATAAACAAAATAATAGATTTCTCATATTTTAACACATTTGGAAGGTCCTAATATAAGTGTTATGGGAACTTACCTATAACGATAATGGACTCTTCCTGACTCTATAAATACTGCGCCTCTCTGAGAGAGAGGAGAGGACCGAGTCGATACGCAGTCTCTGACTGTGTGCGACTCTTGTCGAACTCTCTGCTTTGGCAGAGAGGAACCCGGACGAGGCTTTGCCGCAGGGCAAAGTGTCGTCCGGGGAGGTAGACAGTCCCTGAACCCGTTTATACGGGTTCTAAATGGGCATATTTTTGGCCGAGCCTACGGGCTCGGTGAGCCTACATTAAACCGGCCTTGTGCCACATTCGACCCACGTGGGAGGGTTGCTAAATATCGAGGAATGAGTCGAGACGCAGTCTCAGACTGTCCGCGACTCCTGTCGAACTCTCTGCTTTGGCAGAGAGGAACCCGGACGAGGCTTTGCCGCAGGGCAAAGTGTCGTCCGGGGAGGTAGACAGTCCCTGAACCCGTTTATACGGGTTCTAATGTGCATATTTTTGGCCGAGCCTACTGGCTCGGAGAGCCCACATTAAACCGGCCTTGTGCCACATTCGACCCACGTGGGAGGGTTGTTAAATATCGGAACGAGTTTATACGGGTTCTTAAGGGAGTATTTTTGACCGAGCTTACGGGCTCGGAGAAACCCACGTTAAACTCGGCCTTGTGCCACATACTTTCCTCGTGTGGGGGCGTTAATTATCGGAACGAGTCGAGACCTAACGAGTCTAGACTAGTACATCCGAGTAAGTTTTTTCAAGCGAAAGTCGCCGAGCATTTGGAAGAACTTTGATTTTCATTAAGTTAAGCCTTTTATTTTTGTTTTTCCTTCTGTTATTTTGTGAAAAGTTTTAAATTTTTGATTTTCACTCTTTGATTTCTCCTTTTTCTTTTTCACGTTTAATTTTTGTTTTTGTTAATTTTAAAATTTATTTTGTCCATTTTTTTCTTTTTCGACGTTTATTTGTTTTTGCTGAGTTTGAAATTTTATTTATCTTGTATATTTCGTTTTTGGCGTCTATGTCGCAAGACTTTATCCCTTAAAAAAAAAGGTTGGGCAAACGTTTATTTAATTTTACCTCGCCGTCATGGCTGACGGTTCAGAGGCACAAACAAGGCAAGAGCCAAATTTAACATCGCCGAATAAAACGGCCTGGTCGGAAAAGAGAACTAGAAAAAATGCTGACTATTACAATGATCTCAGGACTAAATATGATAAATATATTGACGGCAACGAGTTGTTAACGATACCAGAGGCAATCGATGCTGTTAAAACCCGAACCATCTCCCTGCTGACTTCTGATGTTGGAACGAAGAAGCTTATCGGCGTCAGCAGAGAAACTATGGAGGAGGCCCTGAAAAGTTTGCAGATAAGACCAAACATCTTAGCAAGAAGGTCCAATGCACTATGGGATATTCTTCTGGCAACAGAAGAGGAAGCCATAAGGTTGGCAGGAAGTACGCTGACCACAAAGACGGTCCGTTTGCAAACAGAGTATATGGAGGACTAGAAAGACGAAAATTACAGTGCATGGAGTCCCCGTCGACATTACCGAAGATAGGCTGGGCGCCTTTTTCGCCCAATATGGACCGGTGGACGAAGTATCTGCTATTATCAGCAAAGCAGGAATCGCCACCGGCGATTTCGTCTTATATATAACTCTGACAAAGCAAAGTTTCCAGGACATATCCTTATCCTTAACTAAGGCTATCTCGTCTCGCTCCCGAAGAACTTGTGCTCATTGATCGCGCATACGCGTTTGACAATGTGTCGCCCCCGTATTCTGGGGTGAAACGAATGGTGTTTCTGACGATGCTAGCCACGGCCCGAATGGTGATTTGGACGATGCGAAAGGAGGAAGTCTTGCAAGGCAATCGTCTTTCTCATCAGGATCTAATCCGATTCTTTAAGCATCAGCTCAAGATGAAGATTATAATTGATAGAAAACAATTGCATTCGACAGTCTTCAGCGAAAGGTGGGTAAAAGAGGCGAGCTTGGTTCGTTTGAACGGGGCTAGCCTTGATTTTCTCTTCTAGGTCAACCTAGGTCACATCGGGGTGGTTTCCTGTGGAGCCCTCCCCTTGGTTAGGTTAGACAAGCTTTTGTGTACCTAGTTAATGTGAGTAAGTGTTGTTCCTGGCCTGTTCCCGGCTACCTGTTTTGTTATAATCCAAGTGGAGATTCCCAACCTCCCCACTTTGTTTTTGGCCCCCTTTTATCTCGACTGGGTTAGCGTTATATTTCCCCATGTCTGTGTAATTTCTTTATCTCTTTCCCACTCCCTTAGCGAGAGTGCTTCTTGATTTTGCCCCATGGGCAGAATACAGCGGCCTCTCTGTTTTGAGGGTTGGACAGGCCCTACTAACATCAGTTATGCTTAGTTTGTTTTTTGTTAATTAATAGTTTTTTATTGGGTTCATCTTCCCTCCCTCTCATTTTATTCATCCATAGAGTTTTAATTACATATATAATCATTATATTTTTATGGTGTAGGGCGCGTTTTGTAGGTTCCTCTTGTGAGGATGCGGTATTATGGTTAAGGAGGATTGAATGGTGACAGACGAATTCTTTTGGTGAATGTGGAAATTGTAATATATAGGGTCGTGAATCGGATTAACTAGGTATAAGATAGTGAAATCCAGCTTCTACACCTCCCCTTTTTCGGCCTTGTGCCACAATTCTGTACTTGTATAGAATAAAAATATTCGAGACCGAACATGTCAAGACAATATTAGTTCACTCTAAACCAGACTGACAGTTCATACTAACACCATAAACTTCTTGTATTATATTTCTGTTGTAATATATCTTTGTTATTCCTACTCTTGTGTTCGTGTTGTTCTTCCTTGGTCCTAGCCTTGAACCATAACAGTGGTGCGAGGATATTGGACCATAAAAGTAGCGACGAGGACTGAAGAAACAAACTCTACGCGGAGAAATCCTAAAGAAAGTATACTCAGGAAACTTCAGAAACAAACTCTACGCGGAGAAACCAAAAAAGTATACTCAAGAAAGAAGTTCTACGTGGAGAATCTACAAAAAATCTTTTACTATCGTTCGTCCATAACATAGGCGACGTTGGTAGTGTGAAAAAACAAACAAGTTATACACGAACATTAAAAAAAAAAGAGAAAATTTTCTTTTTGGAGACCAACTTTACAGTAGTAACAAAGACCTGAAGTCTAAACTAAAAGAAAGATACTTACATATAATTACGGTAAATATGGAAGACTTTAAGGCAACCATATAGGAACTTTTGAAAATACAATTTGAGCAGAAACAGAAAAACGAACAGAAGCATCTTGAACTACAAGAATTATTGCTACGGGTAATAACAAATAAAGGGCAAAATTCCGAAAATGAAAGAGTTCTCTCGAAAAATGCTATGTGGAGCTCTATCGAAGACTTCACGTATGCACCGGACGAAGACAAAACCTTCGCAGCTTGCTTCAAAAGGTACAAAGATTTATATAAGTTTGATTGCGGGAATTGGTCAGACGGGAGAAAAGTACGTCTACTACTAAGAAAATTAGGGTCAAACGAATACACCAAATTCGTAGACTACATCCTACCGAGGAAAAAAAATAAGTTAACTTTCAAGGAAGCCATAAAACTGTTAACAGAACTATTTAGCCCAAACACCTCACTATTCCACAAAAGATGGAAATGCCTGAATCTAATAAAAAAGAAGACTATATAACATTCGCTTCCATTGTAAACAAACACTGTGATGACTTTAAGTTATTTGAACTCAGCCCGGACGATTTTAAATGTTTAATATTCGTTCAAGGCCTGGTTTCGACTAAAGACGCGGAGATCAGACGCAGAATACTTACAAAACTTGAGAGTGAACCAGAATTGACGCTACAAAAATTGGCTGAAGACTGTCAGATATGTATAAGCGTAAAGAAGGACTCGAAAGATATAGAAGAGTCTGGCATCGCTCACATACGTAAAGTACAACGACAAACACGTTTTTGTCCCTCCTCAAAAACAAACCAAACCAATTTTCCCTCCTCAAAAACAGGTCAAACAAATTTTTCTACTTCAAAAAGTCAATATCAGAAAAAACTACCACCCAGTCCATACTATCTCTGTGGGACTTTGCATTGGTATAAAGATTGTCCATACCGCTTTAAGACTTGTCTGTCGTGCAAAAAAGTGGGTCATAAAAGTTCTCATTGTTGGCTAGAAAAGAAAGTAAAAGCAGAGTAAGAGTCACTAGGACTGACCAAGCGGACGAGACAAACATACGTGCAAGTAGAAATGGTAAACAGAAAAGTCAGACTACAATTGGATTCCGGATCGAATTTAACTCTTATTAACGTACAAACATGGAGAAAATTGAACAAAGCGACCATGTTGAGAACGATAAAATTGCTAAGTCGGTAACTGGGAGAAAAATAAAATTTGAGGGAGAAGTTATTACAAATGTGACATTCAATGGAATGACCAAAAAATTAAAAATGTATGTGCTAAGAAATACAGAAAATTTATTAGGAACGGACTGGATGCAGTAATTCGACCTCTGGGATTTACCAATAAGTACGTACTGCCAAAAAGTGAAAAGTTTATCGACCGAGGCAGATAAATTAAAGGAGAAACTAAAAGAGAGTTTCCCGAAGTATTTTCAGCCTGCCTCGGGAGGTGTAAAAAAATGGCAGAAAATATAGAAATAAAAGAAAATGTACAACCTATCTTCAAGAAGAAAAGGAACGTACCTTTTGCTTCAATAGAGAAAATAGATCAAGAGTTGAATAGACTCGAAAAAATCGGTATATTGACAAAAGTGGAATATAGTCAATATGGTTTATGTCACAAAGAAATCGGGTGAGATACGATTATGCGCTGATTTCTCAACGGGATTGAACGCAGCGATTAAGGATTACCACTATCTTCTACCCAGTCCAGAATAAGTTTTCACAAAATTAAACGGAGGAAAATTTTTCTCAAAAATAGACTTGAGCGAAGCGTACCTACAAATACCAGTAGATGAGGAAAGCTCGAGATTATTGTGCATAAACACACATAAAGGATTATACAAGTTCCAAAGATTACCATTCGGGATTAAGGTCGCGCCGGCAATATTCCAACAAATAATGGATACTATGCTAGGCGGACTGGATTTCACGTTTGCATACCTGGCTGACATACTGATAAATAGCAAAAACATTGAACAACAATGGGAACACGTTCAAGAGGTTTTCAGGAGAATACAAAACTATGGTTTCAAGGTAAAAGAAAACAAATGCGATTTCTTTATGAAGGAAATAAAATATCTGGGCCATATCATCGATGAAGAAGGAAGACGACCAGACCCAGAAAGGGCAACGGCAATAAAATTTAAAAAATGCCAGCTCCAAAAAACGTGGCCGAATTACAAAGCTTCTTAGGCTTAGTGAATTATAATCAAGAATTAATTCCAAACATTCATAAATTACGCACACCCCTAAACGAACTGTTGAAGAAGGAAAAAGTTTGGGATTATTTTTGCAGTTACAAGATTTCATAGATATATTTACGGTAGATTTTTTACTTTACAGACGGACCACAAGCTGTTATTAACAATATTTGGATCGAAGAAAGGTTTACCTGTTTACACCGCTAATAGGTTGGTAAGATGGGGTACAATTTTACTGAACTACAATTTCAAATTGGAGTATCTTCCAACGAACAAAATTGGGCATGCAGATGGTCTCTCGAGACTAATACCTAAGAAAACGGAGCCATTGGATGATTCCGTAATTGCAGCCCTACGACATGAAGAAGATATCAGGACATCACTATGTAGTACAGTTCGAAACCTCCCCATCACACTACAAGAGATAAGAAATGAAGCAGTAAATGATGAATTCATAAAAGAAACAAAAACAAAAATTGCAGAAAAATATAAAAAGGTTTCAGACAGTTTTTCGTCATGTGACAATGTTCTACTATATAACGAAAGGGTAGTAATTCCGAAAACACTACAAAGGCGAATCCTAAAGGACTTCCACATGAGCCATCCAGGAAAGAACAGAATGAAATCGTTAATGCGAAGTTACGTATATTAGCAAAACATGGATCAAGACATTACACATATGGTGGAAAAATGCAAGGGTTGTTCCTTAGCAGCAAAAGCACCGCCGATCATCCATAAGCCATGGTCAGAGACAGATCGACCGTGGTCAAGAATCCATGTAGACTTCGCAGGTCCAATAGATGGTTTCTACTATTTGATCCTAGTAGACAGTTATAGCAAATGTCCAGAAGTGTTTCGTTGCAGAAAACCTACTTCTGAAACTACCATAAATTGCCCCCACGAGCTGTTTGCTCGTTTCAGAGTGGTTGATTGTCTAGTCACCGATAATGGGGCACAATTTACATCTGCGGACAATCAAGAATTTTGTGAAACTTTTCAAGTTAAACATATCAAATCCCCGCCATATCAACCAAGATCAAATGGGCAAGCGGAGAGATTTGTAGACACACTCAAAAGAGCGTT